>BSBN01000673.1:1800000-2088402 GCA_027924645.1 Cunninghamia lanceolata
TAAGGATTCTCAGGTCCTGGATAACAGTCAGAGGGCCGCTAAGATTAAAGCAGGGTCAGCTCAAGATAAAAGTAAAACCACGGCTCAGGCTACAACTATTATACAAAATTATGCTCCCTTTCACATAACTCAAGTTTTATCCCAGGTGAAGATCTCTATTTCGTTAATGGAAATGATGAAAGTTGAAGAATTCAGAAATAAGGCATTGTCCTTAATTTCAGGAGTAGCTTGTCAGGCTGAGCAAAATGTTGAGGGTCAAGGTAAGAAATAGGCCTTGTGTATTGAAGAGGATGAGGTTCCTGAAGTTTATCTGGGGGTGACCATGACAAAATGCCCTTCACAGGTTGAGTCGTTTTATGTTTCCCTTGTTATTAATGGAAAAATAATCAGGAATTGTATGCTTGATTCTGGAGCATCAACAAATATTATGCCTCTGGCTATCATGCAACAAGCTGGGTTGAAGATAGATAAAGCATGTGGAAAATGCTATGTAATGGATGCTAGGGAGGTACCAGTTATTGGAATCATGAAGGATGTCGATTTTAGATTGGTAACATATCCAGAAAAAACATACAGAATGAACATAACAGTTGTTGATATAAAGCCACAATATGGTATGCTGTTATCAAGAAGATGGGCATCATTGATTGGAGGAAGTATGCAGTTAGACCTATCATATGCCATGATTCCAATGAATGGCGAAGATGTCAAACTGGTCAGAGAAGAAAGATCCTTAGAAACAGTGGAAGACCAAGATCTAGAAGAGCACGTTTATTTTGTGGACACTGACTGTGAGAACTTCAAAGTTGTCTCGGGTGATCAAGGATGTAAAAGAAAAGATATTTGCATTCAAGAGCTAGACCAACAGGGTCTCTGGACCATGTTTTTCGATGGAGCTTGTTCAAAGGATGGCTCTGGTACTGGAGTTGTGTTCTTATCTCCTGCTGGTAAGCTTCTAAAGTTCTCTTTCCTGTTAAAGTTTGCCTGCACAAATAATGTTGCAGAATATGAAGCACTGTTACTAGGATTGAATGTAGCTTTGAAGCATGGGATCAAGATGCTTAAAGTGTTTGGGGACTCAGAGTTAATTGTTTCCAAGGTTAGAGATAAGTATGCTTCAAAAAATAAGAGGTTAAAATAGTATAAGCATGTTGTCTGGGATACAATTGAATTGTTTGATACTTTTTCAATAAACTGGATAGAGAGATCAAAAAATGTCATGGCAGATTTTTTAGATAATGTAGCCATAAGGCCAGATGATGTTACTCTGTCTGATGTCACAAATGTTGAGGTTAAACTCAGATCTGCAGTACCAGATAATATATGTAGTTGGCAAGTATTTGATGATGATAAAGATTTGTTGAGATTCCTGCACTGCATAGATGAATATGCAAATCAAGAAATTGATTTTTAGAATTTTGTAGAAGTTGTGGATGGAAGAGCAACTCTAATGGGGAAGGAGGTAATTCAACTCAAGACAAATAAAATCCCTAGATTGTTGGTCACTTTAGAGAGAGCTTTTGACAATAGGGACCAATTTGTTACAAAGGCATCTCCAACAAACAAGAATGACTTGGAGGAGATAAACTTGGGGACATCTCATGCCCCCCAAAAGGTATACATTTGCAAACAACTCAAGCCACACATCAGAAGTATGTTGATTGCATTACTAAAAAAATATAAGCATGTCTTTGCCTGGTCATATGTGGACCTAAAATCTTATAGAGAGGATTTATTTCAACATGAGATCCCATTGAAGCCTGGAGCTAAGCCATTCAGACAGAAACAAAGACCTATTAATCCAACTCTAGCTCCAAAAATGCAAGAAGAGCTTATGAAGGTTAGGGAGACTGGAATAATTGTGCCTATTAGACATTTAACCTGTGTGTCCAATCTTGTCCCAGTTAGAAAGAAAAATGGTGACATAAGACTTTGTGCTGACTTTAGAAATTTGAATATGTTTTCTTTAAAGGATAATTATCCACTGCCCAACATGGAGGCTATGCTGCAGAAAGTAACTGGTTGTGAGCTTTTATCCATGATGGATGGATTTTCAGGATACAATTAGGTGAAGGTAAAAGAATCTGAACAATTCAAGACTGCCTTCACCACTCCATGGGGGACCTATGTATATGTGAGAATGCCATTTGGACTGACAAATGCAGGTGCTACATTTCAGAGGGCTATGGATGTTGCTTTTGCAAGATTGATTGACTCAATCTTGGTTGTATATCAAGATGATTTAACTGCCTATTCAAAAAAGGAGGAACAACACTGTATGCACCTAGAGTAGATTTTTATTAGAGCACTGGAGTATGGCATTTCACTTAACCCAAAGAAGTGTGCTTTTGGGGTAGTGGAAGGAAAATTATTGGGACACATTGTTTCCAAGGATGGAGTTAGGATTGATCTTGAAAGAGTTGTTGCAATTGACAAAATTCAAATTCCTAAAACAGTGAAAGGTGTTCAATCCTTCTTTGGACAAATTAACTTTGTTAGAAGATTCATTCCTAACTTTGCAGAGACCACAAAGGATATTTCTAAAATGTTGAAGAAGGGTGCAACTGTCAAATGGGAAGATGAGGCAACTAAATCATTTCAGAATATTAAAGAAGCTATAAAGATGGCTCTTGTGCTAAAATCTCTTGATTTTTCTAAGCCATTTCAGATGTTCTCATTTGCTTCTTTTCATACTATTGTTGCATGTTTATTACAGAAAAATGAAGAGGGTTTTGAACAACCTATTGCTTTCTTTAGCATGTCTCTGCAAGCTGCTGAGTTGAAATATGATATCATGGAAAAATAGGCATATGCATTAGTTAGAGGAGTTAAGAGCTTTAGGCCATACTTAGTAGGCTCTCAAATAGTTGCATATGTGCCTCATGCAGCAATTAAAGATATTTTCACTCAACAAGAGGTGACTGGAAGAAGATGCAGGTGGATAAACAAGTTGCAGGAGTTCAACATTGAGATATAAATCACAAAACTGGTAAAGGGACAAGGTTTGGCTAAGATGATGACACCATCAGATTGAGAGGAATGCCAAGTAAATGTAGTTCAAAATGAAATTGTTAATATGTCAGAATCTGAATGGTACAAGGACATTATATATTACTTGCAGAATTTGAATTGTCCTTCCCACTTCAGTGATAGTTAGAAAAGGACCTTGAAGCTACATGCAATCAATTATATAATTCTTCAGGGAGAGTTGTATTGGAAAAATTGTGATGGTGTATTACTTAGGTGTGTGGATAAAAATCAAGTTGAAGATATTCTAAATAACATGCACAAAGGAATATGTGATGGACATTACACTGCCAAAACCATAACTCACAAAATTCTCAGAGCAAGCTATTGGTGGCCTACCCTTTTCTCAGATGCACACAAGATGGTAAGAAAGTGTGATCCTTGTCAAAGGTTCTCAGGAAAATTAAAGTATGAAGGTGCATTACCCCTCAGAACTGTAACTGTGGAGGCTCCATTTCAGCAATGGGGAATTGACTTTATAGGGGAAATTTCAGAAAAATCAAGTGGAGGACATAGTTGGATTTTGGTTGCTACTGATTACTTTACTAAATAGATTGAAGCCATTCCAACTAAAAGAGCTACAAGCAAGGTGGTGATGGATTTTGTTTTGGAACACATTATTATCAGATTTGGAGTGCCAGCCAAAGTGGTCACAAATAATGCCATGTGTTTCAGATTTGGTGAGTTTGTTGATTTCTGTAACAACTATGGGATTAATTTGTCGCATACATGACCATATCATCCATAAGGAAATGCTCAAGCAGAGTCAAGTAACAGAAGCCTAATGAAAATCATCAAAAGGATGGTAGATAACAACAAAAGGGCATGGGATTCAAAGTTAAAGATGGCATTGTGGGCTGACCGGATGACAGTGAAGGAATCAATTGGAAGGTCACCTTTTAAGTTAGTGTATGGTACACCGGCTAAGTTACCTATGAATAATCTCTTGCTAGTTTATAGATTCATACAAGAAAATGATGAAGAGGTTGAAGACTCAATGACTGAAATGATAAATCAGCTGGTTGCATTAGATGAAATTAGAAGAGAGGCACACAAGACAAACATCAAGAAACAACAGAAGATGAAATATTTGTTTGATAAAAGGGCTACAGAAAGAAAGTTTCAAATAAGTGACTTGGTCCTTGTTTGGAATGCAAAGAGTCAGGATAAGGGCAAGCATGGTAAGTTTGAGCCCTTGTGGATGGGCCCATATCAAATCAGTAATATTCATGAAGAAGATTCCTACTTTCTCTAGGCCCTAAATGGTGAACTACTGAATTTCCGGTGCACGGTAAATTCCTTAAAGTTTTTTTCTTATGAATGAAGTATCTTGTGTTGCACATTGTAAATTAGGTGTAAATAGTTTGTGCGTGCCTTGTATAGTCATTGGTGTTTTGGGTTTTGTGTTTTGCCTGGTCTGCCCCGGAGCAGTCTGGTTCTCGCTGTAGCCTTACACCTACACGTCCCCAGTCGGAGCCTGTGTTGGTGCCCAACTAGGATTAGGATTTTTAAGCTTGAAAATTTGCAAGTCTTTTCATTCGAACCCTAAAAATTGAGTCATAAGGTCTTGCGCTTTATCTTTTAATTTTGAGTTGACCTCCTATGATGGGTTCCTGGTTGTTCAAGTTGCAACCTTTGTCTTTTAACTCATTGGTTGACCATCCCTTACGCATTTCTTTACTGCCTTTTCCTGTCATGCTTGAGAGAAAGATGACAAGTCCAAGATTACTCTATCCTGTGGCAAAATTTGTTGCATGTTTGTGTTCTTGTATGTCCAAGTGTGAATGTACATTAGCAGGTCCCAAAAATGTTCAAATCGGCTTTCAAAAAAGTGAGAAAATGGTTGTATGCATCTTTGTATGCATACCGGGTTTGCATATACAATTGGGGAATCTTTTGCAGGATTTTGGGAATATTCTGTATTTGTATGTTGGGTTCGTTTGTATATCGGGTTTGTATGTTTAGACATACAATGGAAATATACATTGCAAAGGTGCAGGAAAAATATACAAGGGGGGGCGACATGCATGAGCTACAGTGAAAAGGTTCATCGCTATGACAATGCACGTTAGCAGCCAAGTCTAAAGTCTCCCCGACAGCCGATGCATATGCAAAGACGAATGTATGTTCAAAACATGCAAAGGGAAGTCGCAGGGTTCAATGTATATTGAGTTATATGTTTCAAATATACATTCGGCAATATACAAAGCAGGAGATACATTAGATGGGGCCCACCGATTGCATATTTTAGCAATTGTATGTTCGCACATACAATCAAATATGTATTCACAAATATACAAGCCAGACCTGAAAAGTTATACATTCTGGTTGATAAAGGTTTTAGTTCTGGATTGTAAGTTTTGTTTTGTATATCTGCGTTGTATGTTTACGATATACAAGGCATTGATACAAGGAAAAGGATGTGCAACCCAGACGCGAAGGAGAAATAAAATGCAGCGAATAACATTTAAGGTCCATGGGTTGTATAAAATACTTGTATATGCTGATATACAAGCTAATATGCAATGAAAGGGATACAAGCTGGACCCGAATGAAATTTCAATTTGTTCTATATAATTTGGGGTCCGCCTTGTATATAAGACGATTGTATATGTGTTTGCATATACAAAAGTGGTAAAGGTAAAACAGAAGCAGGAAAAGTCAGCGATGGCAAGGAAGTATCTACGTGGCATATTCTCATTGGCCAGCGACTTGCGTGTTTGACTTGAGCCGCAGATTTGGGAGATGCAGGGAAGGATCGACGGATGTGTTCAAATGTTCGATGGCGAGGGTTTTCCCATGCATATGCAGTGGTATTCTTGGCAGGAAAATCATTTATGCATCCGCTGTTGCGTTTCCACGGTGGCTGCGAGTTGGTATGCCATTAATGGTGAAATCACAAAGGTATGGGTCGTTGATTGACAGCAAACTACCAAATTTGATGAAGAAAATCTTCAGGCGGTGGTGTTGTTCCCAATCCTACCTGCTCTTCCCTCTCTGTCCCCCTTGCTGCATTGATTGATTTGGGCGCCATTCTTGGTGCATGGTATTTTGGCAGGAATTTTGAAAATGCCTTGTAATTGTTGATGACTACACTGTCTTGCTATAAGAGGGAGACTATGTTGCTCATGGTTGTTGTTAAAAACTGGACAAATTTTGGTGCTGTGATAAGATACAACTTCGTTGGTGGCTCTATTTTGGGTGTCTTGTGAGTTTATGAATCACATATTATATGTTTTATGCATAAATTTTTTGGTTTCATGTTGTTTTATATAAGTAATGCTTTATTGCATGTATTTTGTTATTTGTCTCCAAACTGAATGTTTTCTTCTTCTGAATCTAAACAACTAAGGGGTGTTTAAGATTCTAGGACATAGGTTTGCTATGTTGAATGCTTAGTCTTTTACTTCTGCTCAAGGAGTAGATTAAATGTTTTCGGTTGAGTGTTGGGAAGAATATATTGCAGTAGGGATGTTTGTAAGCAGAGATAACTGACTACTCAGTCTTGGGAAGTATCTGTAAGTCAGACACTATAAATCCCCTTGAAATCCAGTCATTGATATATGTTTATAGTAACCATTCACATGTGTATGTCTATTGACTCCAAGCCCTGAGATAGGCACCAATCTGGTCTTGTATTGTGGTTACAACCCAAAGTCCCAGTCTTGCATCCAAAAACAAAAAATAAACTCAAACTTTAAATACAAACCTTTAGGACATTTAGAAGTAGTTTTAGAATGAAAATCCTCTTATTCACAACTGAGCATAGGCCCAAAGCTAGCCCCTTTGCACTTATTTCATAGTTTTGGTCTGCATAAAAGAGGATTTATCTGCTTTGTGTCAATATCCCACTAAGTTAATAGGTACATTTCACAAATGTTGAATAGGGAATATCCCCCTTGGTTATGTAGAGCCTGAAGAAAAAGAAGAGATATTTATAGAGTGTATCTCCTATACTATTGGCCCCTGGCCCGGATATCCTATTGATCAATGATGGCTACCTTGTAGGGATAACTGGGAAGCATCCAGTCGGATTGAGAAGCAACAGGTTGAACTCAAATTGTTGGGCACTTATATGAATCTGTACCTTGTGCAGATCGTACAAGGTTATCAGGCTACAAGATTATTCTTATGGGATCCCAATTATATTCTCCTAAATCGTGATGATTAGAAGAAAGGATTTAGTTTAGATGGGAAGGAAACCAACTAAAATAGACTTGTTCAAAGGATTTTTAATTCTTAGGCAAAAACCAATGGACACATACCAATTTAGCAAGAATTATATTAACTTCTTTCTGAAACCAATCAACTGAGTCACACAGTAATAGCAATTGTGTACTGATAAATTGAAAACACCCTTGATGTATCAATTTAAACAAATTCAAGAGACCATTCTAGAGACAACAATGTAATATGAAAGCATAAAATTCCAGACAACAATTGAACACAATATTTTACCCACCAAATAACTTCCACTCATTTATATCAGTTCATAAGTTCAGAGCACATGGAAAATACAGAATAACATAGATAGTCCAAAATTTTCTTTTATATATAAGATAAGAGTCTTGTAATTCATTTGATGATTTGAAAAGGCCTTGGTATCCCTTATTTATGGGATGTGAAACAAGCTTCCGGCCCAAAAGACATGTCTTTTCATAAGTATGTGCCTAACTAATGCAATAATTAAGAAAATAGGAAAGTAGTTTGCAGATACTCAAAGAGATCAATACTGTGTTCGCTTATTCATCGAGGGTAGACTCGTGACCATAGGTCTGGCAAAGTCATCCTCTTCATGATCAGTTTTGACATGTCCATGGTACTTGCTCAAAAATTTCTCTCTGCACCTGGGTAAGTGCAAGAAGATGGGGGGCCAAAAAGTGGCCAAAATAATTTCAAAAAAATTTAAGTCATAACGCGAGCGCGTTATAACGCGCTCACATTATGGCTTGGTAATGACAAGCCTTTGCTCAAAAATTTCTCTCTGCACCCGGGTAAGTGCAAGAAGATGGGGGGCCAAAAAGTGGCCAAAATAATTTCAAAAAAATTTAAGTCATAACGCAAGCGCATTATAACGCGCTCGCGTTATGACCTGGTATAAATAAAAAAAAGTAATCGAATTTCATTTCATTCTGATTTTCTCCTCTGCCCGCGGCTTCCAAACCCTCAAAAACGCGCTCGCGTTCTGTAAAACGCCAATCAACACAAAAATCTTATCGATTCATCACCAAAATGCCATCGCGGCGTCGAGCATGCCAAAGGGGTGAGTTATCTTTTTTTTTGTTTGAATTTCTTTCTAAATAGGTAGGTTTTTGTTGATTTTTGATGTATATTTCATTAATTGTCAGGAAATGTTAATGCACCTCCTCCTCCTCCTCCTCCTTCTTCTCCTCCTCAAAATCCATAAAATCCTAAGGAGGAAATACCTGCAGAACAACAACCTCCTCCATTCATTCCTCGACATGCCCCTGGAACACAAGATAATATAATGGGGCAAATTGAAAACAACAAAAAGGAAATTGAAGATATAATTGCAAGGTTGAAAGATCCTTCCACTTCAACCTTGCATAGGTCCACGCTTGCCGAATCTCTTGAGTCTGTGTTATCAAATGTAAATTCAATTAGCAAGCAAATAACTAGTTGGACCGATAAAAAGAGAGAGTTTAGAGATTACTATGCAGACAAGTTGTCATACCAAGATGTCAAAAAATTACAAATTACAAAATTAGACTTGTGTTCAATTTTCACAAACCCACAAACAAATCAACCTCCACCCATTACATGCAAGAGGTTCCCTATCCATTGGTGCAACAACCAAGCGATAAGGGACAATTTCGGGCAGAGGTGGTGGATGGTTTTTGACCATCCTCCATGTAATAATAATGAGGTCTCGCAATACTTTTTGAGGAAACTCTACTGCGAGTTTGTCCTCAATAAAGTGCCAAACTATTTTGATATGCGAGACTTCTAAGGTAGAGGTGGGGGCTCAGCACAGGATAGACTAGGGGCACGTCTTGACCCACAGCAGGTAGTGAGACGAGTAATCAGCAGACCAGCCCACGAGCATGTTTCTATCCCTTCCATTGTGAAGGAGAGTGTTGAGGTCGATACACTGAGGTCGATTAGTGCCTTGACCCAGAGCATGCCGGTCCTGCAACACAGAGTGGGTTGGGAGATAGTGCGAGGAGTAGGGTCCCACCGCATACTTGCCAGGCTTGTGGGTCAGCTTGTGGTTATGACCCCATGACAGTCAGGACACAAGTGCACAGGCTACATCTGCAGCTGAGCATATGGTGATGACAGATACCCTCCTGAGTGAGACTTTCGGCCTTGATACTCAGGTAAATATTAGCAAGTTTATTGAATTTAATTTATTAAATTTCATTTTTGAAATACAAGATTAACTAATTTAAATTGATGATTTTAATGAAATTTCAGGGTCATAGCGTCGATGCAGTTTTCAGTGGTTCTCCACCTACATTTTTCACCAGATCATCTACTGTTAAGGTATGTAACTAGTAAACAATTATAAATATTACATGTGAATAGTATCGTTATATGAATGGTATTCTAATTTCTGGTTTTGGATGTTGAATAGGTTAATACTGTAGATTTCATGGCAACACCTGCCAGCGCTGGTGGACTTCAAAGCTTTACGGAGGTAATAAAATAAATAGTTTAATGAATGAATTGTACTTACTAAATTTTTGTATGTGATTTGTGTGCTTTATTGTGTGTACTTCCATGTTTAGATGAACGTGTGTGTATGTTAAGAGCCATGATTTGCATCACTATTATAGTTTTCGTAATTGAATAATGTTGTTTTATTTCCAGATGATGCAGGTTGTGGAGACACCTCCCCATGTTCATAGGGCAATGGAGCAGGGTGTGGCCTCTGCGATTCATAGCTCCATGGCATTGATAGGGGTATGAGGCAGATTAGTAAATTTCAATTTACATTCATTGTTATAGTTGTCTATTTTTGAAAAATCAAAAGATTATTGATTTGAAGTTTAACTTCTATCTGGATGGTTTCTTTAGGACATGACATCACCAGGGCCTATTCCTGCTACTGAGGCAAGCAAGGAGACAGATTATATGTTAGCGGTAAGTGATTATTTTGTTAAATGTTTCATTTTTTATAACATGTAATTTCTATATATTAATGTCTATTCTTTTTATTGTAACAGGTAAAGATGCAGGAAGACCTAAATAGGAGGAGTAGCCCTCGGGTTCGTAGTAGACCACCCACATCGCATCTCCATCCCCTAGAAGATTAAAGGCTGCTTGTGATTTATTCTCTTCACCAGCCAGAGGGGAATGACTTTTTATTGTGTTCCTTTGTTGTATGCCTACATGGCATTTGTGGACATATATTTTGTATTGTACATAGTTGACATTGTATGCCTATATGGCATTCTTGTAAGCCTATATGGCTATTTTGTATATATGTTATACTTATATCGACAGATATTGATGTATGCCTATATGGATATTTGGTTAATACAAATCTTTTTTATTGATGGCGTCCATACTTGCATTATAAATCCACGTTTGAATGGATATTTGTAGATGGCTACTTCAAATATTTAAAGTCTGATTGTATTACATAGGATGTTTGCATTTTCTTTGATAGGCTTGATAGGCCATGGATTAAATGATGGTGTTTGATGGAAAAGTATGGTACTAGAAGACTCTAGTTCATTCTTAATAGGCTTGTGATTGATAATAACTTTGCATGATTGCACTTGATCTTGGATCATTGGCATGTTGTTAGGATTTTGATTAGATTGTGGTGTTTGACAGATAGGCATGGTGTAAGATACCCAACTAGTTCTACGAAAATTTTTCCTTACTTAAACTATTTTACTTGCTATCAATTCATCAACTACTTCAACAACACAAAGATATACATCAAAGATAACAACTTGAATGAATCAACCTTAGAGTTGGGTACTTGTCTAGTTATTTGACTCAATCAACTTGCAATGTCTTATTACATGGATAATGCTTTCAATAGCATGAAGTTACAACTTATTCAATGGAGATACAAAAGAAAGGCCTTGAAGCCTTGATGTTTACAATGGCGTCTACACTTGATCAACTCAATGATGTCAACTGAATGTCAACACCTCACAATATCACAAGGGAGCATCACCTTGCTTGTTGAGGGAGCATCACCCCAACACTTGAAACTCGCAGGCCTCAAGATCACAAGCTAAATAGCTTTACAGAGAGAATTCTGTCAAAATGATTAGATAACAAATGAATGAGAGGGCTCCTCCTTTTATAGGCCTTCCAAAGGCAATGAAGGCACATTTTTCAATGCACAAAGAGGAACCAAGGCACGTTTACCAAGAAGCATATACAAGGGAATATTCCATTTGATGACTCATTCTGAGTTGGCAAACTTATCCAGGGGCCCTGACACGGATCCAAATGCTACCATTCTGACCAATGAGTATTTAGGTAATTGTAACAACCTTAACTCCTTCTAGAGATCCTTAGGCGTAGATTTCTGACTTGGGTGCCAAGTTGAGGTGATCTCCTCCTGAAGTTGCGCCTTGCCAACATTAGGTGCCTATTAGAGTTTATGGATGCTCTGGATTGTTTCCAAGAGTAGGTGCCCAAATGAGTTCTCTGGAACCCAGGTGTTGATTTCATGCATCATGAGTTCTAGGCGCCAACTGAAGGTAGTAGAGACCAGACTAGGCACCATCCTAAGTTGGGCACTTCCTTAAGGTGGCAGAGACATGGATGAACGTCTGGTGGGGTTTGATGACTCTATATTGACACTTAAATTCACTTAGGCGCAATATTAGTGTTCTTCTGACTAGGTGCCAGATAGGAGGATTCTCAGGGGTTTTGGCGCCTAGGTTACAACTTGTCAATTTCTCAAAGAATCTTTGAAACACTTGACTTCCAAGGATTATCATCTTACCCTCTGATGGAGCGCCTTGTTCCAAAATTGGTCTTGGGGACTTGCATCTCTCTTAGGCACATGTTTGGAGTAATGTCAACTAGTATCAGCGCCTATTATCTCAATTCACACTTGACATCAAACTTTTGAAGCTCTTTTACCCTAGCGCCTTTATCTTCTATCAAGCGCCTAACATTCTGGAGGTGAATTCCATCTTAATCCAAGTCTTCAAGGTACTTCCAAGTTTAGGCACCAAAACAGGGTTATGGAGGAGTAGAACCACGCCTTAGGAGGATGACTGATCCCTAGGTGCCAATTTGAGGTTGCAAGAGCATAGGTATGCGCCAAGTAGAGTTTGATGCTCAAAACATTAACATTATTCAGTGAAATCCTTTTTTGACTCTAGGCGCCATTTGGAGGCTAGAAAGAGGGAAGGTGACACCAACTGCATTAGGTGCATTTCTGAGGTGATGGAGACCAATAAGTGCGCCTTGTCCTCTGGCTCTATTCCTTGTTAACTTTACAACTTAGATTATCTGAACAACATTGAGAATGCTTCCCTTCTTCCTGATACAAGTTGAAAGATCCACCGAGTGCCATTTCAGGTGTCTGGAGAGATCATCAACCAAGGGCGCTAATAGAGCCTTTGGCAAATGGAAAGAGCGCCTTACTTAGATTTGATTTCTAGATGCCAAAATTGAGGAATTTTGCGCCTTGGCTAGGAGTTTCTCATTTCAATCTTGATTATTCATCTAAGTGACTTTCCTTAGCTCCCAAGCCTTCAATCTATCCATTACCCCCTGCTAGGCGCTCAAAATAGAGTGTTAACGCCTTATGAAGTTTAGGCACATTCTGAGGGTGGGGTAGGCAAGTGAGGGTGCCAAACCAGGCCTTGAGACTTCTCTCCTCATCAAAGGCTTTCAATCCTAGGTGCCAGATCCAAGGAGTTCCAACCAACACATGCGCCTAGTGCTGTGAGTTCACCCAAAGGACATCTTTAACTTGAAAACTTTCAATCTTCATCCATCTATGCTAGGCGCTCAATTGGAGGATCCCTAGAAACATGTATAGGCGCCTTGAGGTTCTTAGGCGCTTAGTAAGGAAAACTGGAGTGAAATGGGTGCCTAGGCTCCCAAGCTTCCATACTTAGTCAAATTTTAGGGTTCTGACCTTGTTCTTGCAAAATAAACAAATAGAGTTAGTTCGAAACCAATTCATTCCCTCATCATTTGGAATTAGCCTCCGGGAATGAGGAATAGGCTAATCCATTATACACTTGATGATCAAGCTGGGAACGAGGACATGACACATGGTACTAGGCTAATCATTTTGGGTTTTGCATGAGCCTCGGACAAGGTAATAGGCATAGGCTTTTTATCTTGCATAATGATTTTTTCAAACCAAGGGTCCATGATGGAAATGATTAAGGATGATAGAATGTTTGGATTTTGGACTTTGAGATGTTTATGGTTGTAAATGTTTATTGTTTGGACTCAAATTTTGTTAAATGGTTGTTTGAAAGAGGACACATCAAACACAACAATAAGATTAGTTTAAGTATGGATGCAAATGATGTTTACTGGTTTACTAATGTGATGATGTTTACTAATGTGATGATGGTTACTAATGTGATGATGATTTTGCATGTTTTCAATGGTTGGGATCTACAAGTTATGCATTTTTTTGGGATGCACACCTCATTGATTGTAGTGGGATGACTTGAATGCTTTTTTGCCTATATCCACGAGATGACTTTGTTATTTTTCCTTGTCTATGCTCATTTGAGCATTGGTATGTTGGATTGGGATGACAGGATGGATGTTGCTTTGATAGTGATGTGTATTCGTCACCTAGTGATGGATGATCTTATATAGTGGTTGGGTGTAATGGACAAACTCTTGGATTATGATTAATATTTGTAGTGAGAGTGCTTTGACATCTTGGCTACTATTTTTAGGAGATGGTTATCTTCCTGTGGTTGTAGATGTTGATCCTTGGTTTAGAGGTGTTTGGTAGTGTGTCTTGGTGGACTCTTGATTCTAGATTAGAGTATTAGCATGATACAAGTTCTCTTGAGACTAGGATGTCTGTATTGGTGCATGTGATCTTCTAGGAGGAGATGTTAGATCATGATGTCATGTTTGGATACCTAATTTTGTAGTTGGAGTTTTGACAGTGGTCTTGTTGGTTCTCTTGGTATTGAGTACATTGGTCATGTGCTTGGGAGCTTCATGATAATGTGGTGTTGAATTTGGAGCTTAACATGGATTGATTAGTTGTAGGTTCTCATACATACTTTGAGACTTGGGTGAGGCTAGAGTTCTCTTGGGATTAGAGACACTTGTTGAGATGGTTACCCTTTAGAGGTTTTAGCAGGAGAACCAAGGAGACTTTCACTTGGATATGGGCGTGAGTTAATTATGGACCTAGAGAAGATTCTTATTGGAGAGAGTCATTGTGGCTTGGTGTATCTTCGATGAGCATTCTTATTCCCCACTCTTGGTCTACTCGGCAGACTATCATCTTAGAGGTATTTCCCATCCTTTAGATGAATTTTTTTAATTCTTTATCTTCTCATGGTTATGGACCTTGAGCTATGGTTATTGGTTCTTCATTCAAGGGGTGTCTCTAAACATGTTTTTTCTCAGGCGCTAAACTAGAGTTGTCTAGATGCACAAGTGCGCCTCCCTCAATGAAGTTCATTTTGTTAACTTAGTTCATCCTAGTGACTCAAGGGGTTGTTATATTCTTTAGGCGCAATCTTTCATAGACTAAAACATTCACTCCATGTTAAGGCACTCAAAGGAGGCTCTGGAGATGGAAAATGGCACCTTAACTCACTTATGTAAAATTTAAACTTTTAGGCAATTGCAAGATGTCTTGGAGGGCTCAATTCTTCAAGGCGCCCATTTTGTTCACCACTTGTAGCATCACTTGTTCAAGGCGCATGTTTGGGATTCGCTGGCGTGATGTGTGATTTGGTCACAACAGGCGCCTAGAGTGAATAGGCTTTCATCTTGACTTAATACACTACCTCTTTCTAACGATTTTTGGGGCAGCAGAAAACTTTTCACCACGGGCAAATGTCTCAGAGATATAAAAAACTGAGAGAGGTTATTGTAGAGGCACTCTACGTGATCGCGTTGCCTTAGATAGAATGTTTGTAAGTGACACGGTTTTTGAGTAACATCTCGTCAAAGATTGCTACCTTTTTGCACTTTGGACTCTTTAGGGATATCGTCGGTATAATGTAGCTCAGACTGTTTCGACATATTGGGTGAAAAACAGGACCATGCCTAGCGCAAATGTACCCATTCAGACGCGTTGGAGCAGTCAATTTGGTCACATCAAGAGCAGGATGAAAGTTACACCCCTTTGCAACTTTACACTGCCTCCTTCTGATGATTTTTGGGGTAGCAGAAAACCTTTCACCACGAGCAAATGCCTCAGAGATATAAAAAACTGAGAGAGGTTATTGTAGAGGCACTCTACATGATCGTGTTGCCTTAGACAGAATGTTTCTAAGTGACACAATTTTTGAGTAACATCTCGTCAAAGATTGCTACCTTTTTGCACTCTGGACTCTTTAGGGATATCGTGGGTACAATGTAGCTCGGACTGTTTCGACATGTTTGGGTGAAAAAAAGGATAATGCCTAGCGTAAATGTACCCATCCGGATGCGTTGGAACAGTCAGTTTGGTTGCATCAGGAGCAGGACAAAAATTATACCCCTTTGCAACTTTACACTGCCTCCTTCTGACAATTTTTGGGGCAGCAGAAAACCTTTCACCACAGGCAAATACCTCAGAGATATAAAAAACTGAGAGAGGTTATTGTAGAGGCATTCTACATGATCACGTTGCCTTAGACGGAATGTTTCTAAGTGACACGGTTTTCAAGTAACATCTCGTCAAAGATTGCTGCCTTTTTGCACTTTGGACTCTTTAGGGATATCGTCGGTACAATGTAGCTCAGACTGTTTCGACATGTTTGGGTGAAAAATAGGACCATGCCTAGTGTAAATGTACCCATTCAGACGCGTTGGAACAGTTAGTTTGGTTGCATCAGGAGCAGGACGAAAGTTACACCCCTTTGCAACTTTACACTGCCTCCTTCTGACGATTTTTGGGGCAGCAGAAAACCTTTCACCACGGGCAAATGCCTCAGAGATATAAAAAACTCAGAGAGGTTATTGTAGAGGCACTCTACGTGATCGTGTTGCCTCAGACAGAATATTTCTAAGTGACAGTTTTTGAGTAACATCTCGTCAAAGATTGCTGCCTTTTTGCACTTTGGACTCTTCAAGGATATCGTCGGTACAATGTAGCTCAGACTGTTTCGACATGTTTGGGTGATAAACAAGACCATGCCTAGCATAAATGTACCCATTTAGATGCGTTGGAATAGTCAGTTTGGTTGCATCAGGAGCAGGACGAAAGTTACACCCCTTTGCAACTTTACACAGCCTCCTTCTGACAATTTTTGGGGCAGCAGAAAACCTTTCACCACGGGCAAATGCCTTAGAGATATAAAACCTGAGAGAGGTTATTGTAGAGGCACTCTATGTGATCACGTTGCCTTAGACGGAATGTTTCTAAGTGACACGGTTTTTGAGTAACATCTTGTCAAATATTTTGACCTTTTTGCACTTTGGACTCTTTAGGGATATCGTCGGTACAATGTAGCTCAGACTGTTTCGACATGTTTGGGTGAAAAAAAGGACCATGCCTAGCATAAATGTAGCCATCCAGATGTGTTGGAACAGTCAGTTTGGTCACATCACGAGCAGGATACCAAAAATGCAAAAGTTGCTTTGTGCAACTTGACAACATTGACACTTTTTTGCAACATGACTCAAAGACTCAAACTGACCCCAAATGACTCAAAGTGACTTAAAATCACCTTGATTTTGGTGCCCAATGTACATTATAGAGGTTGAGGTGCTCCTTATCATTCAAACATCTTAGATGAGCGCATAGGAAAGGAAAAAGCTTTAAGTTTCATCATCATGAGCACCTAATATCAAGAGACTTTAATGGCTCCAACCTTAGCATGGAGTCCTAAGGTGCATTTCATGTCTCCTTTCGTCCAGTTTGGCACCCTATGTAGATTTTTCAACTTGATTTAGCACCCTATATGTGAAGGAAGATCTAAAGGCATGAAAGTGGATGTCATATTGCAAGAGTTTGGATCATCAAAATTGAAAGAAATAAGTCTATTAAGCTTGGGCGCCCTTGGTCTTCTTTTCATTTATTATGAGCACCTTGGGAGAATGGTATATAGGTCATCATCATGATTGGGCGCCCTAGATCCAGAGTGTTGGAGAGATCATCAAATGGTGTCTAGAGGAAGTAGGGTGAGTTATGAGTTTGGTCGCATCAGGAGCAGGACACCAAAAATGCATAACATGATGATGTAAAAATGTGTACATATGTGTAAAAATGCATGAGGAAATAAAAAAACAAACCTTACAAATTAATGTGCATACTTACAACTCAATGTAACATAACTTTACAAAATCAATGTGAATACTTACAAATTAATCCAATGAACTGTCCGGGTCTGCTCTACTCTTTATTGTGTCAAGTATTGCTTCATGGTCAGACTCACGCACCTTCCACAATATTTTGTTCAAAGGTCTACCCCGATAATTTATCAAATAAACATTGGATGCCACGACAAGGTTCGAGTAATGAAGAATCTTCCGATGCATGTCAAAGTCCTGAAATAGCCAAATATTAACACTCTTATGTGGGTACCTTCTAAGCCATGTTCCAGTAATAACCACTGATCTTGTAGGGTATTCGATGTTTTCTCCATCTGTAATAGGGGCTTCTAATTTCTTTTTGGCCTCAACACAACGACATAAGTAATAATCTGTTCCCTCTTCATTATCTTCATCTGCAATAACTGCATATACGTGCCCTACATTGATATGTGTAGCAAATTAGATGAAATTAGTCAACATTACAAAAACACTACAAAGTAAGATGACATTACCTGGTTGAACTAGATGAAATTAGATGCATATATGTGCCCTATATTACCTGGTTGAACTAAATCTGATATGTGGTCAAAGTCAACTAACGATTCCATCTGTGTTAGTTCCAGTGACGTCGAGGGTCGATACGTGTCAAGTGGGCTAAGATAACTTAACTGCCATTCGTCAACCCACTCCTTTGACTTGCACTCATCCCAGACTTGAATTGTACAGGAAGAACAAAAGCATGACATCTTTCATGTATGGATACTCTATGAACCTGCAATTGAGCTTCTAAAAGAGTGCATCTCATTTGATCCTATCAGTGTACAATAATCCTCATATGGTGCAATGTTAGTATCATCTATCAACCAAAAAAATCTACGAACTAAAGACTTACCTTCATTACCTGGACCCATGGAAGCATTACACCACTCGACAATCGATTTTGTATCTGTCAACTTTGCATTGTCTTTATACTTTAACTCTTCTCGTGCTATGGCTCTTTTGATACATGCTCCTGCACCATCATGCTCCCCCTTTCCATGTATGGCCTCACAAAAGTTCCACATATGTTGAATACCTGTAAAATTATGCCTCCTACTCAGCCAATAGAAATTTCGCGAGTTCTTGAATTGTGACGCACAGTTATCTGACCATATGATATGCTGACTGAACGATATGCCCCTTAGCCAAATCATTGTAGAACACTTGAAAGCAACCTTGCATGAACTCCGTAGAATGCGTGTGATCATCACTAATATAGAAATTATACTCCCTTATGATCTTTCTATCATCCTCTGTACTATCATTCGCATGAATGAATGCGATGTGCACAAATATAGAAACCTGTGTGGAGTTGTAATATTGTGATTGCACCTCACGCTGTGGCTGTAGACTGTAGTTCTCTGCAAAGTCAACGATTGAAACAATGCTACCAACCGGAAATGTGTCCTTGCATAACTTGAATTGCAAGTCCAACCATCGAGCTCTATGGGCATGTCTTGCATACTCATACACTATGCTGTCACGAAATATAGGCATAAACTGATACACTGGAATCTTTTCAATAACTAATTCACACCTCTTTGCTTCTTTACCATCTTTTGTATTGTATGCCACTGTTTTATACTTGCCAAACTCTACTAGTTCGTTTCCAATCGCATGTGTTATTTCCATATGTTCACATATTGGTAAATGTTGCAAGCCACCGCAACGATGACATGTGCCATCCAAGCATAATTTCTTGTAGAATATTTGACCTTCCTCTCTTTCACATAAAATTCTTAATATGAAGTCTCTTGAAGATGTTGGTGGGGCACATATGGCACAACCCTGCAAATCATTGTTAGTATGCATATCTAAACATATAGACCTATAAGCATCAAAATGGTTAGAAAATTCAATATGTAATCTACAACAACAAGTAGTGCGTGTGTGATTTATCTTAACATAGAAAGGTTTTAGCAACCCTCAATCTTAAACGCTCATCCCTAAAGCCTCAACCCTCAATCCTTAAACCTTTAACCCTAAACCCTATCCCTAATCCCTCTACCCTCGACACTCTAACCCTAACCTCAACATTAAATGCTAATCTGTCAACCCTAAACCCTAATCCTAAACCCTTAACCCTCAACCCTCAACCCTATACGTTAAACCCTAATCCCTCAACCCTCAACCCTAAACCTTATCCCTAAACCCTAATCCCTCAACCCTTAACCCTAATCCATCATCCCTCAAATCTAATCCCCCATCCCTAAACCCTAAATGCTATCCCTATTCCTAAACCCTCAACAGACTCAATACTATACCTTAAACTCTAATCCCTTATCCCTAAACCCTCCAACCCTATCCCTAATCCTTACACCCTCCACAACTTTAACCCTAATCCCTTGAACCTCAACCCTATCCCTAAACCCTTGACCCTTGAACCTCAACCCTCAACCCTCAACGTCAAACCCAATCCCTCAACCCTTAACTCTGATCCATCAACCCTCAACACTATACCTTAAACCCTAATCCTTATCCCTCAACCCTTAACCCTTAAAATTTAAACCCTATCCCTACACCCTCAACACTTAACACTATATCTTAAGCCTTAAACCCTCATCCCTAAAGCCTCAACCCTCAATCCTATACCTTAAACCCTAATCCCTCAATCCTCAACCCTAAACCTTATCCCTAAATCCTAATCCCTCAACCCTCAACCCTAATCCATCATCCCTCAACTCTAATCCCTCATCCCTAAACCCTAAATGCTATCCCTATTCCTAAACCCTCAACAGACTCGATACTATACCTTAAACTCTAATCCCTTATCCCTAAACCCTCCAACCCTATCCCTAATCCTTATACCCTCCACACTCTACTTTAACCCTAATTCCTCGACCCTCAACCCTATCCCTAAACCCTTGACCCTCGAACTTAAACCCTCAACCCACAACGTCAAACCCTAATCCCTCAACCCTTAACTCTAATCCCTCGACCCTCAACCCTATCCCTAAACCCTCAACCCTAAACCCTCAACCCTCAACGTCAAATTCTAATCCCTCAACCCTTCACTCTAATCCCTCAACCCTAAACCCTATCCCTAAACCCTCAACACTATACCTTAAACCCTAATCCCTCAACCCTAACCCTAAACCTTGTCCCTAAACCCTAATCCCTCAACCCTCAACCCTAATCTATCATCCGTCATCCCTCAACTCTAATCCCTCATCCCTAAACCCTAAATGCTATCCCTATTCCTAGACCCTCAATAGGCTCGATACTATACCTTAAACCCTAATCCCTTTACCCTCGACACTCTTATTTAACCCTAATCCCTTGACCATTAACCCTATCCCGCAACCTCAACCCTCAACTCTCAACATTAAACCCTAATTCATCAACCCTAAACCCTAATCCCTCAAACCTAAACCCTATCCCTAAACCATCAACCCTCAACACTATACCTTAAACCCTAATCCCTATCCCTCAACCTTTAACCCTTAAAATTTAAACCCTATCCCTACACCCTCAACACTTGACACTATATCTTAAGCCTTGAACCCTCATCCCTAAAGCCTCAACCCTCAATCCTTAAACCTTCAACCCTAAACCCTATCCCTAATCCCTCTACCTTCGATACTCTAACCCTAACCTCAACATTAAATGCTAATCTGTCAACCCTAAACCCTAATCCTAAAACCTCAACCCTCGACACTATACCTTAAACCCCAATCCCTCAACCCTCAACCCTAAACCCTAATCCTAAAACCTCAACCCTCGACACTATACCTTAAACCCCAATCCCTCAACCCTCAACCCTAAACCTTATCCCTAAACCCTAATCCCTCAACCCTCAACCCTAATCCATCATCCCTCAACTCTAATCCCTCATCCCTAAACCCTAAATGCTATCCCTATTCCTAAACCCTCAACAGACTCGATACTATACCTTAAACTCTAATCCCTTATCCCTAAACCCTCCAACCCTATCCCTAATCCTTATACCCTCCACACTCTACTTTAACCCTAATTCCTCGACCCTCAACCCTATCCCTAAACCCTTGACCCTCAAACATCAACCCTTAACCCTCAACATCAAACCCTAATCCCTCAACTCTTAACTCTGATCCCTCGACCTTCAACCCTATCCCTAAACCCTCAACCCTCAACGTCAAATTCTAATCCCTCAACCCTTCACTCTAATCCCTCAACCCTAAACCCTATCCCTAAACCCTCAACACTATACCTTAAACCCTAATCCCTCAACCCTAACCCTAAACCTTGTCCCTAAACCCTAATCCCTCAACCCTCAACCCTAATCTGTCATCCGTCATCCCTCAACTCTAATCCCTCATTCCTAAACCCTAAATGCTATCCCTATTCCTAGACCCTCAACAGGCTCGATACTATACCTGAAACCCTAATCCCTCTACCCTCGACACTCTTATTTAACCCTAATCCCTTGACCATTAACCCTATCCCTCAACCTCAACCCTCAACCCTCAACCCTCAACTCTCAACATTAAACCCTAATTCATCAACCCTAAACCCTAATCCTTCAAACCTAAACCCTATCCCTAAACCATCAACCCTCAACACTATACCTTAAACCCTAATCCCTCAACCCTCAACCCTAAACCCTAATCGCTCAACCCTAATCCCTCATCCCTAAACCCTAAATGTTATCCCTATTCCTAAACCCTCAACAGACTCAATACTATACCTTAAACTCTAATCCCTTATCCCTAAACCCTCCAACCCTATCCCTAATCCTTACACCCTCCACACTCTACTTTAACCCTAATCCCTTCAACCTCAACCCTATCCCTAAACCCTTGACCCTCGAACCTCAACCCTCAACCCTTGACGTCAAACCCTAATCCCTCAACCCTTAACTCTGATCCCTCATCTCTCAACCCTAACCCTAAACCCTAAACCCTCAACCCTCAACGTCAAATCCTAATCCCTCAACCCTTCACTCTAATCCCTCAACCCTAAACCCTATCCCTAAACCCTCAACACTATACCTTAAACCCTAATCCCTCAGCCCTCAACCCTAAACCTTATCCCTAAACCCTAAGCCCTCAACCCTCAACCCTAATCCGTCATCCCTCAACTCTAATCCCTCATCCCTAAACCCTAAATGCTATCCCTATTCCTACACCCTCAACAGAATCGATACTATACCTTAAACCCTAATCCCTTATCCCTAAACCCTCCAACCCTATCCCTAATCCTTATACCCTCCACACTCTACTTTAACCCTAATTCCTTGACCCTCAACCCTATCCCTAAACCCTTGACCCTCGAACCTCAACCCTCAACCCTCAACATCAAACCGTAATCCCTTAGCCCTTAACTCTGATCCCTCGACCCTCAACACTATACCTTAAACCCTAATCCCTATCCCTCAACCCTTAACCCTTAAAACTTAAACCCTATCCCTACACCCCAAACACTTGACACTATATCTTAAGCCTTAAACCCTCATCCCTAAAGCCTCAACCCTCAATCCTTAAACCTTCAACCCTAAACCCTATCCCTAATCCCTCTACCCTCGACACTCTAACCCTAACCTCGACATTAAATGCTAATCCGTCAACCCTAAACCCTAACCCTAAACCCTCAACCCTCAAAACTATACCTTAAACCCTAATCCCTCAACCCTAAACCTTATCCCTAAACCCTAATCCCTCAACCCTCAACCCTAATCCATCATCCCTCAACTATAATGCCTCATCCCTAAACCCTAAATGCTATCCCTATTCCTAAACCCTCAACAGACTCGATACTATACCTTAAACCCTAATCCCTTATCCCTAAACCCTCCAACCCTATCCCTAATCCTTACACCCTCCACACTCTACTTTAACCCTAATCCCTTGACCCTAAACCCTATCCCTAAACCCTTGACCCTTGAACCTCAACCCTCAACCCTCAATGTCAAACCCTAATCCCTCAACCCTTAACTATGATCCCTCGACCCTCAACCCTATCCCTAAACCCTAAACCCTCAACCCTAATCTGTCATCCCTCATCCCTAAACCCTAAACGCTATCCCTATTCCTAGACCCTCAATGGGCTCGATACTATACCTTAAACGCTAATCCCTTATCCCTAAACCCTCCAACTCTATCCCTTATCCCTTAACCCTCATGATTAATAGCCTTGAACGTAAAAAAATTTGAGGGGAACATAACGCGAGCGCGTTATACATGACAAACAACAGACTTGCGGGAAAGAAAAATGCAAGGCAAAACATAACGCGAGCGCGTTATAACACGCTCGTGTTATTTCTTGCTTTGGGAATCCCAAGCCTTGGGCTTGGGATTTGCTTTGGATTTCCAACCCAAAGGCTTGGAGTGCCTTATGAATAGTCACAGACGTGTTTTTCTATATTCTTCAAAATTTCACATAATTTTGTTCGTGCTAACCCTCAGATTTGCATGTGTTTCAAGGTCGAACAAATCGAACACATGGGTAATGTTAGGCTTTCTCTTAGCTATTTGACGATGTGATTTTTTTCACATTTTAACAATGTTAAGCCTTTCATCTTTAATTTCTTTTGTTTGTGTGTCTGTTTTTAGGCAAAAACCACTGTTTGGTCTTTTTTTCATTGTAAAATAACTATTCATTCAAATTTTTAAAAAATTACATATTTAGAAACTAGACTCCATTCTACAAATATTAAAAAAATAAAAAAATAATTTTCAATTAGTTTTCAAAATTTATAGGGGTAGCACAGCCAAAATTCTATTTTTTAGGATGTGTACACTTTGAAAATTAGTAAAAAATCAAATATTCATCAAAAAATTACCAGAAAAATCAGGCATAAACTACATGCTATTAGCTAATTTCTCACCAAAGAGATTTTAAAAATACCAAAAAAAAGTTGACCTTTTGAGGGAGCCACAAAACATGCTATGTTATATTTTTTTGACAGAAACAACACCAATTTCTATGGCTCCCTCTTTTGAACCCCTTAATCTATGCCATTTTCAAAACAAAATAGTAGTTTAGAAAGTAGACTTGGAGCACTATGAACATTGTTTTGGTTGCATCTCCAAATTTTGAGTGTAACTATGCTCAATTTCTCATCCAAGGCCAGTATTTCCTGATTTCAGAAAAAAAGTGGCCACTTAAGACCCTTTTTTGGCCCCCCATCTTTCTGCACTTACCCACCCATGTATTTTTACTATGCCCTGGATATAAAAATGTTCACCTTGGCAAGGTGATCAATATAGTCTTGGTTGACACAAGTATCTGAGGCAATTATATCACTCATGGCAAATTCTAGGGCGAACAACTTCTTGAGGCACTGATAGGTACTGTCTATCACTTTCTCTTCACTATTTACCTTATCTAGGAGTGGTGGCAGCATTTGGTTCATTTCATTCACCCAATCATCCTTATCTCAGAGGTCATTCCCAAAGAAGAAGTTTGGAAATGTCAGCTTATGGTGTTGATCAAAATCATTTAAATATCTGTCAACATTTTGTTATATTTCTCATGTTCAACAATCAAATTATTATATTCTTCAAGTACTTGTTCTTGAACATCCAACTTAGCACTCAATTCTTCTTTCTTTTCCAACATCCTCAAATGAAGCCTTTTGTGCTCTTGATGTGCAAGATATATTCTTTTATGCATGTTCCAAGTTTGGTCACTAAACTTCATTATAATATCAAACCTCCTTTGAATCAATGTTGAGGCCATGTGGTACTTGACTGATTTTATTTCAACCTCAAGTTGTTCACTTTTCTTCTGAAACTTTTTTGCCTTGTATTTCTAGTAATTTGAATCAGCTTTCACCTCCATGATCTTTTGATCTTTCTCCAGGTAAGGTGAATAAGAACTTGGTGTAGGTAGTTTATCTTTATAAGTGGCCACTTCCTATCTTAATTTTGCATTTTCAGCCATATAAGCATTATTTTTCCTCATCAACTATTCAATCTGTGTGCTTTAGTAAATCTTGCAACATTGATATTTAGGTCAACAATCTCAATAGGATTTGTGTCCTCAACTCGCTGAATCATCAGATGGCCAAATGCTTCATTAGGATGATTTATGACCTGAGGCTTTTTGTGTGGAGGATAGAGTGACCATATCAACAGTATCCTCTTATCAGGGTCATAGCCTGATCCACTTTTAATCTTATCAAGTGCCTTGACACTAAGCTACATCTTTAATTTCTCTTGATTCTTTCTGAAAGTATAAAAAACAATAGTTAAAGTCATGTCCCACCTAGGAACCAACACCACTCCTGCTTCCTTGAGCAATTCTCTACCCTTTTCTAGTGTCATTTCTCCCATGGCATTATCTGTTTCCGATTGAAGTTCTTGTAGAAGTCCCTCTTGGACCTTAGAAGTGATATCCTTCATCTTTTCTCTAGCTTGTTTTCCTTTATATTCATATAAGAATGCTTTGAATTCTAAAGTTTTGATAAAATCAGCATCTGCAATGAAGTTCTTACTAGCCAGGTATCTCACATCAGCTGTCAATTCATCAGAAGTCTCTATTGTGACTTCCTCTCTATCTACTGGAGGCTGATATTGCTCAATAAGAGAAGAGGATGCTTGTAAGTCTCTATTCTTCTCCTCTTCACTTTCTTCTTCAAAAGATATTTTAGGAGTTTGTTGAGGAGGTAACTAGGAAATAGGAACCTCATCTTCTGCTTGAGTTCTTCTAACAACTCTTCCTTCTCTTTCAAACACATAAGAAGGGACATTTTGAATCAAATCTATAGCATTTGTTATCAATGTATTCAACCTATCAATGGGATCATTAATATCTATGAAGGCACCATTATAAGTGGGGTTTTGGGCAACCTTCCAAGCCTCAGCCAATGTTATCTTGCAATATAAATCTCGTCTCTCAATTACAACTTGCTCATCACAATTTCTAACCAGGTCATCATCGACCAATAGGACATGATCATACTTCTTAAGCTTTTGTTTTATTTTGACACTGTTTATAAAGTCCTCTTGATCAAAACTTTCTCTGCAACTCCCTGATGGTAGCCTAAAATGCTCTAGTTTTTTGTCAATTAATTGGTATCCTTTGTCTGACATGACTGTAAAATCCCCAAAACACAAAGTCCCTGGCATAAATGACTGCTTATTATGTCTTTTAGATGCATAAAATCAGAGAGACCAAGTTGTTTTACAATCTTTAGATAAGAAACTCTGTCAAGACAAGTCTTTGGTAATAGCAGAGGAGATCCTTCAAATCTGAACACCCTTATTTTTGTACAATCAGTGTAAGAATACCAATCTCCCCAATTGTGAGTGAATTTCCCTGGTTCATGCTTATCTTTTGGCCTTAAAAATTTCTTAATTTCTGGTGACAGATTGTACTTACAAGGATGCCCTAGGTGCTTATATATTGGTTTCACAAAATATTCTTCAAAATAGATGTAATGGGACTTATCACACCTACTGTACCATATAGCAGTCCATCTCTGGATGGGTTTTACATTTCCATTCCTATCCAATTCCCTGACTCCCAAGCATCTATTCCACAACCCCAAGTTTTAGCCTTCATACAAGACAAGATGCATTAATAGAGAGTAATGCCTGAATTTACTCCCTCCTCCCTTAATGGAGACTAGTTCATTGTGAAGGGTGCTTGCTAGGAACTCAACATAATCAAAATGTAGGGCTTGTTGGCTTTGAATATCGACAACTAGGATCATAGGAGCAACTTCCATAAACATAGAAGCCTCAACCCCTAACAATTGGCACACAGAATAATAAGTATACTGGAAATATTCATCAAACAATTCAACGGAATATGGGGGATCCTCTGTGACTGAGAAAACCCTTAGCTTGTTGTTTTTGTCATGGTGTATGTGCATAGGCAAAGTCCATCTCTTGTAGTTGCTGCTCAAATTATAATATTCACTAATCAAATTCCTAATCCTGAGTTGTACATCAAAGCTAGTATCTAATTGGAAAACCATCGCCGTGTAATCCAGGGTGATAGGAATAGACCCTGTTCCATCCTTTAATTCAATCATACAATTCTGTGGGTTATAAATTCCAGCTAGCAGTCTTAGAATTTCAACATTCACAAATATTTTTGGTACTATAAATTTCCCTAAATTCAAATTCCATGGGTTCGAAACATGGCAACGCCTATGCATTTTCTTATAATGGTAGATGAATAGGTCATACCCCCTTACGGGAGTCCATACATCTCCCACTTGTCTATATTCATCTTCTAGTTTTTCTGCATTTGGGTTTAGCTAGGCATTCCTCCGAGATTTTTATCCCGACTTCTGACACTAGTCTATTAGATCCTTTTTTAGGTGTCTCTCGTTCAACTTTTGCCTTTTAGCCTTAGGGTTCTCATGTGTTTCTTCCATAATGTAATGCAAGAGAATTTTCAATTCAGAAAGCTTAGATTTTAAGCTTAGAACCCTTACTTGGAAAGCTGAATAGTATTCATTGCAGATGCTTACCCCAGCTCCCGTGCTTGCATACTGAACCAAATGTTTCAAGATTTCCTTTATTTACTCTACTTCGAAAATTAATGGCGGCTTTCAAATCATCAGGAAAACATTTATTTCTCACAATAGAGCACCTTCTATCACCTCGCCGAAATAATCATTTCACTTAAGGGGTTTTATTATTTCTTTAGTTCATCGAGATTTCATTGTGGCTCAAATGGTGGTCTTGCCGAAATCCCCTCCTTTCGATATATGTGCTTCCCTTCGGTGCCTTCTTGATTATCGACATGTTCATTTTTTTGGGAAGACTGAATATGCATTCTCTTTGATACTCTGAAATCTCAATCGGCTTTTCGATAAGATAGCATTTTAAGTCATCCCGTCCTGCCAAAATGATATGTTATGCCGATGTTTTGCAGTCTCCTCAATATGCTCCTAATGGGTCAGAATGTCGAAGAGACCCTTGAAAGACTCACTCTGAATCTCTGATATCTCTGTCTCCTCAAACTTGAAATGTTAGTTTGAAATACGTGCCAAGCGGTTTTTTAATTTTATCGTTTTATCGGTGTGACACATTTAGGTGTCACACTGATCTCCCGATTGCTTCTTAACATCTTTTTAGGGTGTTGAAGTGATCCTTGAAGAAGTCTTGTCGATATGCAGAGGGTTCTTTTTTTAATAAGTCTGTGAGGGTTACGACTTTGACTTATGGTGTAGGTAATATGAATTTTAGTGGGTCTAAGGTGAATACGATGGATAATTTATTACAGGAGTGTTGATTTAAAATTGCAAATAGATGATTATTTGTGGCAGGAAATGGATCTTATGGATGAATTCTTGGGGGTCAAAATTTTGTCCCAACACATCTATCCTACCATCCTATCCCTACCATCCACTATATCTCCCCCATCCCATTCATATTATTCATGCTAGATCACATAATTCATTCATTCTCCATCTATCCATCCATCCTCCATCTATTCCATCCATCCCATCTTCCTTTGCACAATCACCTTGTTCATTTACCAACATCCATGAGTGTAATGCTAATCAATACGATCCACCTGAAACACCCATTTAGCATGGGCTATTATCACCTACTCTTGGAAATAGACTCTTGATTCCAATCCATTCCTCCCATCCAAATTCCTCCCATCCCATCCAAATATATCAAAAAATCTAAAAAAAAGAAAAAAATCTAAAAAAAGCAAAAAATCCAAAAAAAGCAAAAAAATCAAAAAATCAAAAAAGAAAGGAGAAAAAATCATCCAACAGTGAAAACCATTTCTATAGACCATGATGAAAACCCCTTATGGGTTTCATGCATAATCCCCCATCCATTTGCACCCTACACTTGGGGGCAAGTCTCGCCAGCCTACCACTCCTATCCATTGTCTACACATATCTATCCTATTGTCTCACATCCATCCCATCCTTTATATCTCCCTATCTATCCTATCATCTCCTATCCATTCCATCCCCTATCTAAATATCTATCATATCATCTTCCTATAAATCTTCCTATCCATATTCCCTTGCCGCTTTCAATCCTGATAAGGATAGGGGCAAAAAAATGTTAAAACATGCTTTGGACACCTCTTGGCATACATCTATTTCCAAGCATATCCTACAAATGTCCATCTATTTCCATCATCACAACGCCTCGACATGAATGACATATCTAGAGTAGGGCATCTTATTCCTATGCGATGTAGTCCTTGGAGATCACATCTGAACCCCTTCCATCCATCTCTCCTAAATCCTCTATCCATCATACACCCTTATCCCAATTTCCATCTCCTCCGCCTCCTCTACCTGACTTAAACATCATTTTGACATCCATGGGTATGATCTGAGCACTACATTCCCCCATTTATCACCCAATCACTTCATCCCTCATTAAAATCATCATATTATTCCTTGTTAATAGACTTGGCTTTCCCTTGTCATTAGTATCTCACTAAAAGGTTACCTCGACGTAATCTAATGCAATCCTTTCCCTAGCGATCCAAATCTCCCAAATATCCAAACATCGCAAGAAAATCCTAATCCATTTATATCGAGCTAAGCAATCTATGCACAATCATCCAATCACATCCATTGGTCTTGTTCCCAGCCTTGCAACAAGCCTTGATCAAACTTCCATCATCATCATCATTATGATACATTGATCCCAATCCTCATGTTGTTATTGTTATGGGTAAAAGTGGATAATATCATAAATTAATATCAAACCCAAAAACATAATAGAACATGTAGATAACAAAAGCTTAAAATGAAAGAGTAAATCTTACAACCCTGTTATCCCGTAGCTTCCATTGCTCACCTATTCTCAATCGATCTTTTTGTTGTGAAGACTGTGGCCCTCAGGAAGCGCACTTCCTCGCTTTGTTCTGCAAGATGGCGATGGAGAAATGGCTAGGATACTTCTTGCAGTGAAGATGAACTTCAAATACAAAGGAGGATGATCACAAGCTACAGATTGGTATGGAATGATATGGTGCACTAATAATTCTGCAGAGTAACGATATGGAAAGCTTGGATATATGAAATAGAAGAAGAGGGTTGTATTTATATAGTTGTGAGAGAGAAGATCAACAGTGTAGAAGAAGTAAAAAGATCAATGGTAGAGGATGTTTGAGGGAACGTGCGTGAATAGAAGAAGGACATGTGTCATAGAAAAAGCTATTCTCTTTGAGTTAACTGCCTTCATGACAAAGATAAGATTTGCTTTTACAAAATTAGAATGTTTTATTCTAATTTAAGAGTTTGTTGATAAAAACAAGGTTGTTTTTAATCAATAACTCAACTTTTGCTTTTGTATGACAAGGAAGATTTATTTTTAGAAGACTTGGAAGATAAGAAAGCGAATTAAATAAATAAATTTATTTAATTACTTTCACATGATTTGGAAGAATAAATAAAATATTTAATTATATTTTATTTTTGGAGAGTGAGAGGATTTAAATAAATTTAAATGATTTATTTAAATTTGGAGGAATAGACTTGACTTAATTAAATAATTTAGAATTATTTAATTTCTTGGAAGAATTAATTAAATAAAGGATTTTATTTAATTTTGACTTTAGAAGAGATAATTAACTTAGAGGAATATGAATCGAATAAATAAATTTAATTATTTATTTATTGATAGAGGAAGGTAGAATTAAACAAATATTAAAAATATTTATTTAGACAGAGTTGTGTCATTTTAAAGTGTATACATTTTGCCCCTCTTTGATGCAATGTGTTTTATCACGTTTTTTCAAAGAATAAGATTGTCTGAAAATGATACATGCCCCAGTTTGCCCCTGGTACAAGTTTAATGACGATATGATGCCCCCTCGAGAGATTGGACGGGAAGAAGGTAGAAGGGCGTGAGATGGACAATCTCATGAAGAAGGTGGAAGATAGGCTAGGATGAAGAAAAAAATGGTTTGAAGAAAGAGCCAAATGATACATGATGCAAGATAAAATGATAACACACACAAGCAAGTATGCATAAATGATACAAGAACAAACAAGGTATTGCCCCTGTCAAGCAGTAAACCAATGATATACTGATAACGATATACAGCAGTGTTGTCATGGTGGGGAATGATAGATCCCTAGAGCAACACGAAGGACAGTGTCTGGTTTCAGGAAATGAAGCATGTTGCGTAAGACGCATGTACTGGTCTGATTTCGACAATGCTACATCCTGTATAAGACAAATGTTTGATTATAACTGATCGAGTTGGTTTACGACCAAACAAGGATCAAGACCACTGATTGTGATTGGATCATTTGACAATATTGACTTGACTTGATTGGTATGGATTTAAGGATAGACTTGCATTTTGATCACTACTCGGATTAACATCTAGAACTGTTGATGAGAGATATGAAGACAGATAGAAATTTGATCAATAGAAGAATGACTCGACATAAGAAATCACAAGCTTTTATTTGTAAACATTGATTCTTTGCATAGAATTTTATTGCATGGGATATGGATATGGATATGGATACAGATATACGATGTAATTGGATACGTTATGGATATGGATAAGGAATGCTTTCTGGATATGTTATGGATATGGATATTTGCCATCTTGATATTGCAAGTATTTTGAAGTGCTTATTTTATCGTCGGGCATTTTTATGTTGTAAGAAAATACAAGCATCTAGGTATAATTAAACCAAGATGACTTGAGTATTACTTACATGGATTTTGATATAGCAATTTAATACAAGCATCTAGTCAAAATTAAATCTAGATGACCTGAGTATTTCTTGCGTTTCAATAGACAAGGATTGCCCCTTTTCATGCTTAGACCTCTGAAGTCCTCGATGATCTTTTGATGATCATGTCATTTGATAAAAGTAGTCACATTACTAAAGATTAACCCACAAACAACAAACAAAGAAAAATGATTATGCCCCCATCATAGCATCTCTAGCTTTTGGCATCCTCGAGTAGCATAGAAAGACATAATAACGAAAATCAAGACTCTCTAACTTAACCTTTCCACAAAACATTCTTGCATTAGATGTGCTTCCTTGCCATAGTATTGATAAAAATTATTTTGATATGCTTTGGTCCTTGTTTGTTTTGCATTTGGATAGGTTGATGTTTTGTGTCAAGACTTTTGTTTGGAAGCGTGTTTTGCTGCGCGTGCTTGTGTCTGGTGAAAGGTGCAGATGTGGACGGACCGGAGGACAGGCGATAAGGTAGGGAATGGATGGGTAGTCAAGCCTCGAGGGCGCATTAATAATGGCCTTGCCTACGTGACGACGCAGAGGCAACGTAGTTCGGGGTGAACCCTCTGATACTGAGATATGGACTGGATGAGACATGATAGGGAACAAATATGGATCAGGTATGGAATAGATATAGACCAAATATGGATCGGATGAGGCATGATATGAAATAGATATGGGTCAGATATGGAACAAATATGGATCGTATGATACTGATGACAAGGAAACACCATGGATAGGTAGATGCATGGGTGATAAGGAATGAAAAGCACACGGAAGAGGGCAGGATGTGATCGCCAAGGACTAAGTCGCATAGGAATAACATGCCCCATTGTAGGTAGAGTACTTAGGATTTTTCATGACAATGCTTAAGACGAAGGAGGAGGATGATGAAGGATTTGTGTGGTTTGGAGGGATAAGGTATGTCAGGAGACATCTAAAACATTTGTCAACATTGTGCCCCAAATCTTTATCAAGATCAAAGAAATAGAGGAATGGAAGATTAGGATGGATAGACTCGACAGTATAGGTATGTAATGGATAGAAGAATAGGATAGGAAATGGTACGGAAGGAAACTGATAGGAGAAGGTGATATGCCGATGAGACAAGGTGCCCCCAAGTGTAGGTGACATAGGAGATCAACTTACACATGACACCTGTTTGCCAGGTTTTCATCATGGTACTTATCTAAGGCCCCTGTTTGCCAAGTTTTCACCATTGGATGAAGGGATTTTTCTCTTCTTTTTTTTTTTTTGAATATTTGGATGGAAGAAGGTGGATACAGAAGGACTCAAGCATCTAGTTCCTTGAAAGGTGATAGTGTCAATGGATGTCATCACATGGACCAAGTCAAGTGTTCCAATAGATGTTGGTAGGGGATTGCATGAAAGTGAGATATAGAGAAGGTAGATATTGGATAATGGAAGGTGCGACAGTGGATTATGATGCAGAATATGGAGGACTTATGCAAGGATGGAGGGAGGGCTTATGCAAAAGCATGGACCATAGGGAAGTGATGTGGTAGATATGTAGGATAATAGTGGAAGAAAGGGGAGATGGAGCTATGTGTAAGTGTCGTGGAATGGAAAGGAACCATGACCAATGGTTGCACACACCATGATAAACATTGAAGCTTATGATGGGAAGGTGGTGTAGGAAGAAATGAGATTTTTGCCTGGTGGATGAGTGATGTAGGCCTTTAGGGACCCACATAGACTTAGTATACTTTTGATTTTTGTTTTTCATGTGGGATGGAAGGATTTGATACGTGTGGATGGCATGGGAGAAAGTGGATGGTTGGGATGCTTTAGAGGTGGATGCCTTATTTGACTTCATGGATTTTTTCTTGGGTACCCAAACCATTTTTCTTGTAGATTGTACCTGTGAAGGTATGGGCTTGGGTATATGCAACTTTTGTGCAGCTTCTGAGATAATTATTTGTTGCTTGGGGACCCACACCTTTTTCAGTTTGGTATTGAGGTGTGTGGGTGTATGCAACTTTTGAGATGGACGTTTCTTTGATTCTTGGCTTTTGTATCCTAGGCCATGAGGACTCTTAGGATTTTTGACTTGAGAGGTAGAGGCATCCAAATTTTTGCTGTTGAATCCCCAGGGTGTGGTGGAAGTGCGGTTGGTGGAAGCTCTTTGTTTAGACAACATGTGCATTTGTTGGCCATGATTGGGATATTTAGAGGATTTATAGATGGATGGATAAGGTGTTGGAAGAAGTGGTGGTAAAATGCGTGGAGGGATATTAGGATTTGGAAGTAGCGGAGGTAGATTGGATGGCAGAAGGTGTATGGTCACATGCTTTTGACAATTGTAGGAAGATGGAGGTGGAATGGTGACATATGTTTTAGGGTTATGATAGGATTTGTGATGGAAAGTGGTGGATTTAGGAGTGGAGGAAGTACCAACATCTTGAGATTGTTCATCTTGGGGTATGTATCCAAGGCTATATGAGGGTGGAGGAACTTTGACATGGATAGGTTCCTAAATACCTTGTTCATGAAGGCCTAAGCCTTTACATTGATAGTTCATAATCTGGAGTATGCGATGGACAATGGGATTATGTATAGGTGGAACACTAGACACGAGTTCCTTATTGGATGGAGAAGGTGAGATAGAGGATAATGGATATTGGTGTTCTAAGGAAGAACATTCATGGATGAAGGTAGTGAGACCAAGGATATATGGTGGGGGATTTGCAACTTGGTCAATAAAGGATGGTGGGGAATCATTAGGATCTTGATTATCATTATGTTCAGTAGGATCCAAGTTATCAGTTTGATCATCTATGTGCACTTGGGAGGCAAGTGTCGCATCAGAGGAAGCAGAAGTTGTTGGATCATGGATAGGATTAGATGGAAGATGAATAGAAGTAATGGAGGTTTCTTGCTCACGTATAGGTATGGGATCATGTTGTTCATGAATATCATCTTCGTAAAAGGTAGTATCTTGATCATAGAGAAGGTATAGATTATGGACGGGTTGGAATTGGATCTCTTTCCCATGTATAGGATCAAGTTGCTCATGGGTAGCTTCTTCATAGGTATTATCTTGATCATGGAAGAGATAAAGGTTATGGACGGTTTGAAATTGGATGGGGGTACTTTGATCTTGATTTAGACAAAGGGTGGATATTTCCACATTCTCTAAGGTGTGCTCTTGACATAGCTCTTGGTCTTCTTGAATGGAAGCGGATAGATCTTGGATAGCTTCTTGGTTGACAATATGGATGTTCGATGGACCTTGACTTTGGTTCATGGTAGGAGGTTCTTTGATAAGCTCAAGGGGTTGCAGATGACATGAAGGGGTTGTAGGATTTGACATGGCATTGGAAGAATCTTTAGTAAGGTCAAGGAACAGAATTTGGGGACATGATTGACTCTCTGCTAATAGTCCTTGTATCACATCCTTCGTAGGTGTAGGAGTACATGGATGAGTGGATTTAGCTTTCTCCATAGCTTTTCTTTTGCTGTATAAATTTGGAAAACATTTTCCCCAAAACTCATCTGATTCTTGTTTGGTTGTCCATTTAGAGTTTGAGGAACTAGATGGTGGTGTTGGTGTAGGACTGGTATGTTTTGGGATAGGCGTCTTAGTAGGTGGCAAAGGGGACTAGTAGACAGAGTGGTATACGAGCTCCAACTTGGCGTGGTGCTTACCTTGTCATGAGTATGGGAAAAGGATATACAATTTTGGGGTGAGGAGTAGTTGGTACTGGCACGTTCAATTTGCAAGATTGCCATTTCTTGTTGTAAGACTTGGATTTGTTAAGCAATTGCTATACAATCTTAGGGCAAGGGACCTAAGTTTACTTGCAATTACAGATATTGGAGTGTTTGAGCAATATATTCTAATTGGTTTTCCATCTCTACAAAAATTGACACAAGACCGAAAAAGCTTACTGTGATAGATGCGCAGCTACAAATGTGTGGAAATAGAGGATAAAAGCGCAGCAGGTCAAAGCATATGGCAAAGTTTGTTTTTGCAGAGTTTTTTGGCATGTTTTTCAAAAATTTCCATTTTTGGTTGAAAACTTGGTCTTTTTTGCTTTTGATTTTCAATTATGGCAAATAAAGACATAGCAAACGCATAGAAGTTTTCATGATTTTTATCTTTTATTATTTTTTTATATTTTTTTTGGACTTTTTGATAGAAGAACAATTACAATCCTAGGCTGGAAAAGATAGTATTTGTTGAGTCCCCTAGTTGAGCATATTCAAAGCATGTAGCTCTAGGATCTAGTAGCACCGGCTCCCCTCCACGGTACTCACTTCTCATGCATACCAGATCTAGGTTTCCTTAGGCTCGTCCCCCACCAAACCTTAGGATTGTCCCTGCTACCTCTACTAAGAATCACATGAATCAAGGCCGCTTCAAAGGTCCCACCTTTTGCGCCAACAAATTGAAGGATTTGGGCTACTAAAACAATGGTTCATAGTGGGGGAACATCCCCGCGACTGGTACCTCACGAGCATCTAGTAAGCCACTTAAGGCTCTAACTAACCATACTAAGAGTTTAATATACACAAAGGTACACCTCCTTTCAAGCTAGCACTGTATGGTGAGTACTCATACCGGTTAGACTTGGCTTTCACCTTATCCTCAATTTACATATAGTGGACCAGATGAAAGTATCGCTTGGGGTTGCCAATGAGTTCTCTGTAAGGATGTGTCTCAAGGGTAGGCCCACGTCCTAAAAAAGAAGAGAATAGAACCGTTTCTCTTACACCCAAGATCCTTTTGAAGGCGAGGGGAGAGGATACTTTGATTCTAGCCCTTGGGTAATACAAAGCATGCAAGTGCACCAAACACGGCAAACAAGTTCTAATGTTCTTTTTAAGTCCAAAGACAAATGTTCCTAAGATCAAACAATGGTTCTTTTTAAGCCCAAATGAGATGTTTGCCTAACCAAACACACAAAGGTTCATTTTAAAGCCCAAAACAAAAGTGTGCCTAATTTAGTGATAAATGATTGTTCTTTGACCGCTTGAACCTGCAGAAGATATATTAGAAGTTTCTTTTCTCCTTTCTTTGACAAGCGTTTAAGTCAAGCTGCACAGATAAATCATTAGTTTCCAAGAAAAAACACTAGATTTAAGCTTGGAAAGATAACTAAATTTTTACTGTAAAAATAGATGATAAAATGATAAAATCACTTGATCAAACCTACTCAATTGTGAAGTTTGCAAAATTACCTTTCCAACGAGTGTTTATTTGCGTGATTACAAGTTCATATGCTCCTATTATGGCAAAAAGAAAAAGATACCACCCATATGGCATGTAGAAGAAGGCAGGATGGAGGATTGTTGGATAAAACGATGCACCCTTCAGACCGCTGGATAAAAGGATGCGGAAGCACCCTTCGGATCATTGGATAAAATGATGCACCCTGCGGGAGCACCCTTTAGACCACTGGATAAAAGGATGCACCCTGCAAAAAAGCTCTTCAGACAGTTGGATAAAAGGACATAGAAACACCCTTCGGACCGCTGCATAAAATGATGCACCCTGTGGAAGCACCCTTTGGACCGCTGGATAAAAGGATGCACCCTGCAAAAAACCTCTTTGGATAGTTGGATAAAAGGACGCGGAAACACCCTTCGGACCATTGGATAAAGCGATGCACCCTGTGGAAGCACCCTTTGGCGCTGGATAAAAGGATGCACCCTTAAAAAATCACAGAGATTTTTTTCAATCTCTGATTTTTTTGAATTAACAGGTGATTCTAAGGTTTTTGACCCTTCTGAGCATGTTTGTGATGTCAGTTTCAGCCCAAGAGGTCACCTTTTGATAGATCCTTGCAAAACTCGACAATGGGGTTTAGAGAAACACAAATTTTTACTACAAAAAATTGCAAAAAACATAAAATTAAATGGTGGGCACCAAAAATGTTATGGGTAAAAGTGGATAATATCATAAATTAATATCAAACCCAAAAACACAATAGAATATGCAGATAACAAAAGCTTTAAAATAAGAATGAATCATACAACCTCTGTTACCCCACGGCTTCCATTGCTCACCTAGTCTTGATCGATCTTTATTGTGAAGAATATGGCTCTCAGGAAAACACAATTCCTTGCACTTCTTCAAGATGGCGGTAGAGAGGTGGCTAGGATACTTTTTGCATTGAAGATGAACTTCAAATACAAATGAGGATGGTCACAAGCTATAGATTGGTATGGAATGATATGAATTCTGCAGAGTAACGATATGGAAAACTTGGATATATGAAATAGAATAAGAGGGTTGTATTTATAGAGTTGTGAGAGAGAAGATCAACGGTGTAGAAGAAGTAAGAAGATCAATGGTAGAGGATGTTTGAGGGAACGTGCACGAATAGAAGAAGGACGTGTCATAGAAAAAGTTCATCTCTTTGAGTTAACTGCTTTCATGACAAAGATAAGATTTGCTTTTACAAAATTAGAATGTTTTATTCTAATTTAAGAGTTTGTTGATAAAAACAAGGCTGTTTTAAATCAATAACTCAACTTTTGCTTTTGCATGGCAAGGAAGATTTATTTTTAGAAGATTTGGAAGATAAGAAAGTGAATTAAATAAATAAATTTATTTAATTACTTTCACATGATTTGGAAGAATAAATAAAATATTTAATTATATTTTATTTTTGGAGAGTGAGGATTTAAATAAATTTAAATGATTTATTTAATTTGGAGGAATAGACTTGACTTAATTAAATAATTTAGAATTATTTAATTACTTGGAAGAATTTAATTAAATAAAGGATTTTATTTAATTTTGACTTTAGAAGAGATAATTAAATATTTTGATTTTTAATTAACTTAGAGGAATATGAATCGAATAAATAAATTTAATTATTTATTTATTGATAGAGGAAGGTAGACTTAAATAAATATTAAAAATATTTATTTAGACAAAGTCGTGTCATTTTAGGTTTATACAGTTATTATCATCAACAACACAATCCAACACCATCAATCCATCAATTAACTTTTCAACTTGACCAGGGGCAACATCATGTTTGTATTGTATCATTTTGTGCATGTATGCTTTCTTGTGTGTGTGCATTATCATTTTATCTTGCATCTACTTCAGTCCTTGTAAGTTACATGCTATAGAGGTATCATGGTCTTCCATATCATGATGCTATATGACATAGGGTTGCTTGTGACCTTATCAATTGTCTCATCATTGTACCCACGAAGGTCGTCAAATGCCTTGTGATGTGTTGGGGCATCCTTTTATGCATTGGGACACATTGTCACCCTAGTTCCTTATACCTTGGTGCATAATGTCCCATGCCATATCAAATAAGATTGCTCCAAATCTAGTGCAACATAATGCATAACTCTATCTATTAATTTGTATCTCTCCCTTCATCCTTCCCTATCCATCTTCCCCCAATCCTTTCATCACTTCTAACCAATCATCCACCTATCCCCACCCCTTTCCTCCTATCCCCTGCATCTCGTCTCTTCTATCCTCCAAATCACTTTTCTTTTAAATTCCAACCATATTTATCCTTTCAAGAGCACACCCGTGTTCTTCCAATCCACCCGCCCTCTCGAGGGGGCATCATCCCTACCATAATTCCTCCTCTTTACTCTCGCTTTGAGTGGCTGGGGCATCATCATTCCTAATACTACCATCTTCTTCTAATCCAATCAAACACTATGTTTTATCATTCTTTGAAATGATGCTGCTTTGCAACACCATCTCAAAGAGGGGCAAAATCTAGACACCTTAAATCAACCACACCCTAATCAAGACATCACTAAACCACTTTCTTCCACAATTAACTAGATAAATACCTATTTAGACAGTTAGTTATCCAATCCCCCTTCTGATAGTGATTAATAATATTTTATTATTAAATCACTATTCATGCACTATTCATCTATACTATCCCCTACCATTAATTGAATAAATTTAATCATTTATTCAATTAATCAATCATTTTTCCATATTCCAACATTAGATAAATATTTATTTATCTAATTAATACCCATTCCCCATCCAAAAATTATAAAATTATTTCTATTTATTTAATTCCTTATTTGTGCACTTTTGATTAAGTTGATTAAAATCACTTAATTAAATTAATCACATACTTGCGCATTCGAAATCCTTCATTAACCCATTCAAACCTCTCTGTACATGATCACATGGCCCTCTTACAAAGGGATGGGCAAGTCCTTTGTACAAAAGGTCCTTTTGTCCTCCTTTGATCCTCTCCATCCACTTTATCAAAGGCCATCTTCTACCCTTGATCTTTCCTTGATCCAAGGACTCCTCTTTTCCTCCAATCCTATCATGCCACTTGGTGGCCTCTCATCAATCCAATCCTCTTGATAATCCTCAACCCTTGATCTTCCAAATTAATCCTATCTGTCTAATCTCCCATCCAAAAATCTATAAATCCAACCTCTTGCAAGTCATTTGTAAGTCTCCATGTTATGGAAGGTTATGCTATATGTTTTAGGAGCAATCAACATATCATCCAACATCAAGAGCAAATCCAAAGAACAAGGTTTGCATGTGTAGTTAACTAGTTAGCTTCATTTGTATTATGCATTCCTTATTAGCTCTATCGAAGGTTGCATTAGATTATGAGTAGCAAATATTGGTTTAATTTATTCTCTTTTGTGCTCATTTTCTTATGTACACAGTTTTAATATTTAAGGAAAATCTTTTAGTCAATGCATTGGTTGTGGGCCCACCTTTCCTTTATATTACTCACACTCTTCGAATATCTATGTGGACTTCAATATTTAAAGCCTCAATCTTAATTCAAAATTGTGAGCTCCACCTCCATTAAGTTAGACAATTCAACCAATTGCACTACTTTGGTTCTAACAAGTCTTTTACAACATTTAAAATAGCATGGACCATTACATCTATGTAATCAATAGTGGTTGAGTGTTAAGAAAATCCATGTAACATGCCCAGAGTTCTACCAAATAAATTTTACTAAATTTAACCCAAAAGTAAATAGCTCATGATACCAACAGTATGAGCAATAAATTTTTTCTTTCTTTTAAAATGTATGATGCACATTTGAAACATATTTCAAACTTTACCATTGCATAATCAAATTGCATTTCAACATTACAAGTATTGAATATTTCTCATTTACATAATTCCATAAGATGGATACAAAATTACAAACAAGTTTTAAAGAACTAAATTGAAAGTAGAGATACAAATGGTTCCGATGTCCTTCATCAAATACTAGCTGCCAGCTGCATGAGGATAACCATCACTCAAGCACTTTTCTGCCAACCACAGACTAATTGCGGTCCCCCACACTTACCAAACTGGTAAATGGCCCTACCCTTCAACGAAGGAATTGGTATGGTAACCTCAAAGATTAGCCTATTCTGAGCATGATGTTGTGTCCTACATAACTAGAACTGTCATACCGTGGCTCCAACCTACAAGTATGATTATCCCTGCCTAGTATGTAAACCTGGATCACAGTGAACTGATAGTGTAAATAGTGGCTACTTACACTACTTTGGCCAAAGTATTCATCACCCCTAATTCAGAATGGACATCACACATTCACCCATCTTCCTAGCTCGATTTGGTATGACATCATTCTCTATACAAAGATTACTCCCTTACCCATGGATCAACTAATCCTAGGATTAACCCCAATTAACAATTTCAAGTTGACTATGACACTTCTACCAAAGTAATACAAGTTGTAATACATGGTTTTCATAACTTAATCTTTCATAATGTAGCAATAACTATTCATACTTAACTTAATATAGTGCATAATTCCAACATAGATACTAATCTCTATTATGGAGATTATTCATACATAATATTTCCCATACTAGATATATACCTCTCATTGAGCATATAAGAAAATATCCAATTCGATAAAGAAAAGCAACCTATACTTATTTCCAAACAAACAATCAAGGACATATAATCTTTTCAACCATAAAATGCACACCGGAGAAGAAATTAGCATGCCTGTTAATGCTATGCTCCAATATTTCAACTGGATTCCTTGCTCTTAATTCCTCAAGTTGGTTGAATATCTCCTCCAAGAGCAACTCAATTCCCCCTCTTTACTTCTTACTAACTTCCCTCAAAAATCTCAAGACCAAAATAACAATGCACACTCAAAACACTAAACTTAGAAAATTATAGCAGAACATCATAAAGCAAGTTTGATGGAAAATTGTGTGTACCAAATGAATGGAAGAGCTCCTCTATTTATACAAAAATATGAGCATGCCAAGGCTATAAACAAGCTCCCAGATTCATCACAACTCCCACTCAGAAATTTGACTCTGTAAAACGAATTCAAGGTGGCAGCAGAAATTATTGCACAAGAACACATAAGTGGACCGGAAGAACTAGATTTAGAAATGCAAGGGAACATATCAACCATATTGACCACCTTATGCTTGACTAATTCCTACAAGAACTCATAATGTAGATTCAAGACTCCTATTTGGTTTGCACTGCTCAAGCATGACGCCACTCAAACACCACGCCTCCTATTCAAATGCTGGCAATTTGGTTAGAATAGGTCAAAGCATTCTCACGTTGCAATCAGTCACCTAGCGCCTTATGGAGCGCTGCCCATATTTACATAATACTGCACTTTATGTGCTTTAATCCCCAAACATTATGAATGCAGGCGTTGCCTTTCCAGCGCAATAATCATAGTAATATGATGCGCAATAGTCTTATGAACTATGCACTATGTTTATCATTAACATTGGTTACAAAGCTACGCACTATAAATCAGCGCTTAAGAACCATTAACTTATATAATATATATACATATCCTTATAAGCTGTATTTAAAATATCAATTGATATTAGAATTCACATATTCATATTTGCATAGTCCATCAACTACATAGGTTTACGTATACCGTAAACGATATATATACACACACACACACGTTCCATTAACGTCTATACATATATATATATATTAATATATATACGTACTATACACACACATATTTATTATTGTTACTTGAAAACATGATAAAACTCATTAACCCACATATCCACCGACGATGTATGAGTATGAAATACACATACATATAGTTATCCCTCGTCCAATCGATATTCTTATACCTACGAGCAATAAGTTCATGAACATGTGTAGATACGTCTACCTATGTATACTCATGCACATATTTTCTCATCTATATGAGTTTATCGTGGACATGTATCTACATATATGTATGTATTCATTTCACATTTATACCTTATCGTTTGCAATTCCAAACTTTATCAAAGAAGACTTCAATCGACACTCAGACTAAATCACATTCCTCATTCAAAACACTCATAAAATCATATCCTAATAAGCATTCAAGTTCACTACCATAGATTACTTACCTTTACCCACACAGACTCGACATAACCTAGACCAAGTAGGATAGTGGTGTGTGCTTACTCAATTTAGGCTTCTCTAAGGATTACCAGACCAAGTCCTTCTCCCGAGTGATACTTCCCCTTGTTTCCAGAGGAGCAACTTGTTCCTGCATTTAGCTTACATCATCACAACAGTAGTTAGCCAATCACAATATAATCATATACTTTGTACATTTCATAACTAGAATCACTTATAATACATCACATTGCATCATTCACTCTTTCAACATATTCCATTCATGATTCACAATACACATTAATGCAAAGATTCATAAACCATTCATTTATTCAAGTAAATTAACCAGTCAAGGTAAATAGTAAATAGTTAGAAACACATAGGGTGTAACAATCCATGGCCCTATGGTTGAATACATATACCTCTCTACATCTCAACTTTGAAAAATATGAGCTACATACTTCATTTTCATGTATGCCTTTATGTTTCTTACTTAACTCCATAGTCCACATTGCGTCCCAATGTTGATATTGGGCTCTTATTCTTTGACAAAGGAGAGAAACAGTGTAAATAGGCATACTCCAAATTACTATGAAAAATTCTAGCATAATATGTTTCCTTCCTTTGCTTCACACATGGGTTCATTTCTCTATCAGCCCATCACTAACTCAAATACAATCTCCTTGCATAGTTAAAGCATGGTAATTAGAGATGTAAAAGATGCGTAACAATAGTTTGCACTCTCAAAAATCATATCTACAAAATAAACCCCCTTCCCAAGCATATAACTAGTTATAGGTACTTTTAGAGGAGTAATTTGAAGTCCTTGGAAAAGAATGCCAATCCAATATATTAGTCTTGAACCATGCCATAGAAGCATCCAATTTTGATTGAACCAAACTTTCTAAAGAAATCATATCCGCCATCTCTTGAAACTTTGAACACACGTAAAACTTCAAGAGTGTAATCTGAATGTGTCATAAGATGAGTATTCGTCAAATAACGTTTTACTAAAGCCATATCCTTAGAATCTTCGTCAAGAGGCAAGATATTCCAATAAAGATATTGATAATGAGAACAGAAAGGATCTTCATCTTCTATAATGTCATCCTTTAGCAACTTTGTTGCAAGTTCAATTTCTCCCAACTCCTTAACCATTTTGAACTTCTACTTCTTTTCCAATGACAAGACTTGAATACAAAAACCAACAATCCAACAAGATTTTTGAAAGTTATAATATGGTATTAGGGGCCTTGGATAGATTTTTTATATTAGCTTCCTTAGAAATCAAAACCAAAAGTTGCAATGTATAGAGACTTAGGATGGACCAAAGTTGTTTCTTTTCATTCACCAATTGTTTCTCACAAACTTCCTGCAAGGACAGAAAAGTAGTTACTAGCTTCTAAAATATTTTTGTAATTCATAAATTGTAACCATTTGTATTTTTTAAAAGTTGACCCTCAAGTAGGTGAACTAGTTGACAACAAACTAAGACATATTGATTTATCTAAGCTAATCCATCATGCCTTGTAAGGATCACTATGAGTTAATAGACCTCAAACAACAATCTCTATCCCATAGCCTCATCATTTTATTACCTATATGGACTCTTTAAAAAGCATACAACCACAAAGTGTAAAAGTCTTTGACCAATGGGCTTCAAGAACAAATAGCTTGCCACCTAGTCTAAATATTAAGATTCTATTATGGGTGGAAGAAAGTACACAATGTAGGGACAAGATTGTGTCTATATATGACACCTCTATAGCTGAAGGATGAGATTGTGACCATACAAACATGACTGTGACATAAGGATGGGACCACATGCGATGGTGACTTGAAGATATAGAGATAGTGAATAGAGAAACAAATTTTTTGATGCAACTTCCAAATTCCTCTTCCTAATCTAACACAATAGAAGTAGAAGAGGGCTATTCTTAAACATAATCCAATTCAACAGTCAAAGGTCAATTTTGACCAATAAAAACGTGACAAATATTTATCACTTTTTGGTATGAATGAGGTGTAAAATTACTATTGACTATTTAACCATTGAATTAGATGATGTTTAAGTAGAGTGCTAGAAGAGAACAACATCAATTGTCAAATTGAATAAGCTTTCTTGTTCTTTTATACTTTTGTCTTTTCTATGAACTCAACCTCTTCTCTCCTCCTCTAATTTAGAGTTTTAAAACATACTAAATACTTTCTTATATTTATTATTATATTTAAATTCTAAATTAAAGAACATTAATTAAAAATATATATCAACTTATCTATTTTTATATTCTAATATATATTTTATTAAGCAGTTGATATGTTTAAAGCAGAGGCATAAACTTTCTCGCCCAGTTTTTAAATAAACTGTTCATATATATATATATATATTGACCCCACCATTTCCAAAGCCCAAAAGATGTTTCCGACTATTTACTTTAAAGTTTATAGAGCCAGTTGGCAATCATTCACCCAACTGATTCAGTAAATTTACGAAAATCCATTTTTATCATTTTTAAGTCTCAAACAATTGCTCCTATTCCAAAGATGAAATTACATATTTTTTAATTCGCTACTTTATGTCCTTTGACAAAACGTGTTCAATATGTTAAAAGTGGGTGTAAAACGTGTTCAATATGTTAAGAGTGGGTGTACACCACTTTTGTTTTTTATCTGAAGTAAAAAATTGCTGTCCCGCACAGTTTCTTTAAATGCAGCCTTGTGCAAATCCAATAACACTTCTAAATCGGAGTGGTTGTGGGGAAGCTTTGTGTGTTTACAACTTGTGTGTGTGTAATATCTGTGAAATAAAATGGCTAAGGCAGTTGCAACTCCATCAATAGCGAGAAACATCCCAAGGCGAGGGCATGTGAAAGCAGCCATTACTTCCTCTCTCTTTAAATCAGTAAAAGCACTTTTAAGACCACAAAATAAGCTCTTTTAGAGCTTGCCCTGCCTCCTCTTCCATGTTATTCTACATACAGGAAAGTGAAAGCAGATTGTTGGTGTGCTTTCAAACATGTATGAAAGACAAGGAAAGTAGAGTGAGTTATTTGGCATTGGGGAGAGCTGCTCTTATGGAGGTTGCTCTGCCTCCTCTTCCTCCCCTTTCAGCTGATGTTCTTCAACAGTGAAGTGTAAACAGTTTGTGGGTGTGCTTTGAAATATATGGAAGCTAAGGAGTCTGGATCATTTTGCATTTGGGAGAGCTTCTCAGAATTCAAAAAAATCAGACCTATGGTTTGCAAAGGCCAAGACTTAGGTTATATCTATGAAACCTGACAACTCATTGGCAATTCTCCATCTATCTTTGCCTTTTTTAAACGGCTCTCATTTGTATAGCTCTGAAGCAGAAAAGGCTGAGATGTAATCTAATGTAATATGACTCGTTTTTTTCCAGATAATTTCAGATGATGGAACTGACAATTTAAAATTGGAGTGCGTTGTTTTTTCTCTTGTAAATAAACTCATGGTATCAACCAAGGCAAGCTCCCTTTGAAGATGGGTGCAAATGGCATTTAAATTTGATAAAATAGATACCCTGGTCAGAACTACTATTTTAAAGCAAAACAAAGTTTACATAGGACTTTGCAGCTCTTAGGCTTTCATAATATAAACCCATTTTAGTTTTTGAAAAAATTAAAGATGACAATAAACTTTTATCTTGTTTTTATACCATATAAGTAACCATGGATTGGCCTAGAATAGGCAAATCTACTGTGAGCTGACCCTTACGTTCCAGATCTGATTATCTAGCATAGACCCTCAAACACACGCTGTCCTTGGCTCATCTAACCAGATTGTGATTTTATAATAGATAAAACTATGAATCAGCTAAAGTTCAAATTTAAGATATTCTAAATATGCTTTTTTTCAAATTGAATTAAGCATAAAAAAAAGATTACAGAATTTATGAAGCAGTTAAAGACCAGCAGTCACATACAACCGCAGCTTGCAAAAGAAAGACATACACAGCTGCAGCACAGAAATACAACAGCATTAACCTTCTGCCAAAGAATCCTTAATGCAGTCCAAAGAGGTACTGCTGTTCAACAAATACTCCATAAACAGCTGTCCTATAAACACAACCAAAAACAGTGACTGCCCAAAATTATAAAGGGCAGTCATACAGAAAGCATCCACCAGCAGAGGGAAAGGTTATAAAAAAATATGAGTTCATCAACAATGGAAGATAGATAAAAGAAGAATAGGATCTTCGGAAAGCTGAGAGATATACAACTTCAAGTCTTCAATCTTTCCTAAGGTCTGAATATGAGTTTGAAGGAGGGGTATTGGATGTTGAAGTTCTTTCTTCACAATGCACATTTAGCCAAACAGACAAGTGAGCGGAGATTAGATCAGCAAAGACAGCCGACAAAGGCAATACAGAGTAATAACTAGCAGTGCTCAGAAGTCAATAGAGCAGCAACAAAAGAACTAATTGTTTTCTTCATGACTAATCATATGACCGTTCACAACCCACTCCCTTGCAATACTGACAATGCACAGAACATCTAGGCATAACTTGGTCAACAACTGTGAAGGCATATTTAACAGGTTATGGAGCTTTTCAATATAAATATGATGTGTTTTCTTTGTAAATTTGCCTCCATCCTTTTTAAATAAACCTGTCTCCTTTTAAATGAACTTCCATGTTCTAAAATCCTCATGGTCTTTAACAAGAAAATATCCTACCCAACAAGGAAGTAAGAGACTGGAAAATATAAAACAGCAAGCTCCCCTGCATCGCCTAACCTGTAGATGTTCTTAGTGCTATCAAACACACTATTGATATCCGACTCTCCTCTCTATATTCTCAAAAGTTTTGTTGCTGTTGATGAGCTCACTGGGTGTTAGCATTGCAGCCGTTGTATCAATCTTCTCGAGACTTCTATGTTTCAGTAATCAGCATTCATTTTTCAGCAAGACCGCAGGAAACTGATTAATGTTCCACTTACTAGCAGCCTCTTTCATTTTTTGTAACTGAGTTTTGAGATCACTTCCCTTCAGAGCAAGGTCATCATTGGCCATGAGCTGCTTCTTGATAGTAGAGATCATATTAGTCACCTGGAGTGATAAACTAGCACAAATCAATTGGATTTCAATCTGCAGAGGAAGGTTGCTCTGAGAGAGGGTAGTCATACAATGGAACTTTGAAATGTCGTTAATAATAACACGTCAACAGGTATTGGTGATCACATTGTGGGAAGTAGAAAATTTTAGAAAGGTTGCTTTCCAGGACCAAGCAAAATGGAAGATGGCAGGAACATAATCATAAGGGGGGACCAAAGTGATCTAGTATGTGGGCAGAACCAGAAGCAGTGTAGGATGGACTCAACCTTAGTATAGAAGGGGCAAGAGGGGGATGGGTACAAGAATTTAAGGAATTTCTGGAAGCTTTACATGGGAAAGTTTCCATGCAATGAGTTGGGAATGTGAATCAACTATGGACTACCGTATTCGAAGGTTGAGTTTGATCCATTTAGCCCTGCTAAACTTACACCTCCAAACAAAGTTGAGATGATGAGTGATGGATAAAACAGGTAGAAGTTGTTTGTAGATCACCTTGAGGGGGAAGGTTTGGATGTTGCAGCCATTGGGCCATCTCTAGTCCTTAAAGAAGTTAGAATGATAGCATGTCAACAATAGGATTGGGAAATTTGACGAAACAAGTTTTTGGACTTCAAGCATAGCCACCTTGTAAGTAGACCTTAAGTTGGTGCCATGACTTCCAAGTGAAGCTTGTGAGGTCCCATAGGTCCCTATACACGTGAATTGCTTTTTTGACTAGGTGTTTAGTTTTGAAGTTAGGAATCACTGCTAGAGGTCTTCCATTGAGTTAGATCAACTAGTTCCACCATATAGATGATGTAGCAAATCTAATCCTATGACTAAAAGATTGGTCAAACAAGACAAATTATGCAAAACCATCTGCCAAGCCTTCCAAATGTTGTTAAAGGGAGTTGATCTATGGAGCTTGAAAAAGGGAGCTAGCAAGGTCTTGTCCTACCAATGAATTGTGTTTCATGCATTACCCGTAGTAGCAATTTGTATAATCAAATGAAGATCATGCTGTCATCAACAAAGTGGGAGTTAAGGGCCATAACAATACCAAGAGGAGAGATTCCTCATATTAGGTTATTTGCATGTGCTTGTTGCAAGAGATATCCAAGAGCATCAACCACAAGGACATAGATGAAAGGGGAAAGAGGACAGCCTTGGTGAATGGAATTTTGAAGGGGGAACTGGGAAAAAGGAATCCATTAATCACCAATCTAGCATTTGCATCCATGAATAGCATTTTAACATGAGCACAAATTTTGGAGCCAAATCCCAACCAATGAAGCATTTTGAGAATGCAGGGTCAGTTGGTGTGATTGTAGGCCTTGTCAAAATCAAGTTTGATGATGAGAGCATCTTGAGTGGTTTTTTGTGTCCATTTAACCGTGTCCCAAGCCAACACCAAATTATTTAATATAAATCATCCACTTAGGAATCTAGTTTTCTTGGGCCTAACAATTTTTTGAGTTATGTACTTGATTCTTTTGGCCAAGGCTTTGGCAATCATCTTGAAAGATGTGTTAAAAAAAGGTGATGGGATGCCAACTAATCACTATGTCTTATTGTTTTTCCTTGGGAATAAGCTTAATCAAACCCTAATTAATGACAACTCCTAAGGTTCTAGTTTCAATGTCCTCTAGGTATACGTAGAAGTCTCCCCGAATATGTGGCCAAAGACCTAAGTAGAATTCCACTAGGAGACCATCCATTTCTAGGCTCTTTTCCAAAGCCATACTGAATATAGCTTCCTCAATCTCCTCTAAAGACAGGTAATGATCAAGAAAAGTGTTGTATTTAGGGTCAATTCTATGGGGTGTACAAATTGCTAAGTTATCCTCTAGAATAGGGATAAGAGGATCATTGATGGAATCATTGGTGAACACCAATTTGTAGTGTCCATGGAAGGTTTTTATAATGCTATCATGGCTGGTCTGAGACGAGACATCAACTATTTTGATGATTGTAATGTGTTCCTTTTTATGCTTATGTTGAAGATATCGGAAAAAAAATTGAACTTTTGTCACCATCTCTAATCCATTGTAACCGAGCCCTCAATTGTGCACCTTTACCCTTATAAACAACCAACTTATGATGAAGATTTTCTCTGTGAGAAACTGATTGTTGGAGGAGGATCCTGAAAGGGTTGTTGACTATAAGTTTTCTATTATGTTTAAGTTGTTGTTGAAGAGATTTTCCAAGTCTTTCGATGTTTGGCCGCAACCCTCCTACCTTAGTCACGAAGAAAGAGAGGACAACAAGAAATTGTTCTTTCCTACTAGCTAATTCACCTATCAAATTGAGGTTTAGGTTTAGCGTTCCAAGTATTTAGAAGGCCTTCAATGTAGTCTTGATTTTGAAGATAAGAAACATTCAATTTAAGTGGGAGTTCATTGGGCAGCATAGAAAGGCTAATGAAGGATATGGTGGTGAGGATGGGGAGGTGGTCTACAAGGGTGGCTACTAAATCAAGCTGCACGAAAAAGCCAAAGGGTGATGGCAAGATATGCAAATTACCTGGGATATGTAGAACATGTCCAATCAGCTCATTTTTCTCAAAAATCCTTCATGGCAATTATTCCATGTGAACCATTGAGTCCTATAAGAATTCATTTTACCCATGATATGATCATAGATACCCAAGGAATTGCAAGCAAGGGTCCAAGCTTCAAATTCTTGTTGAGATAATCAGGAAGAGCTCTCCCAACTGTGGTTAGTGGGGTGTTCCACCACATTGAAATCACCCCCAAGCACCCACTTCATAGCAAGAAGATGGAAACACAACCGCTCCCACAAAATGATTCTGTCAGAAGGGGACTTGGGGACGTAAACTAAGTAGAAGTCAAGTAAGGTGCCTTGGAAAGGAATAGTGGCCCAAATGCAACAATTATAGGGGTCAACTCTAGAGGCAACAATGGACTTAGCAAGCTAGGGAGCAAGACCCAACACGGCTCCTCCACTACCCTCAAGATGCATGGTGTGGAGAAAGTGTGCCTCTTGCCAAATAACATTAAGGGAAGCATCAAGTCGGACATCACTCGCTTTCATCTCTTGCAACATAATGATACTGCTTAACATGATATTTTTGAGATGGGATTGTCAATCCTCTTACATTCCAAGACTCTATGCACCAAATCATTGAGAATCAAGGATGTCCTTGTCTGTGAGGAGGGCATCAAATTGATTTGTTGAATTGAGTGCATGTGGTTCTAGCGAAATATCTATGGGAAGTCACTCCCTTGAAGTGCACTATGATCGAGATCTCATGGGGCTCGCTGACGGATTTCTCATAGGACTAGCTGGATGAGAGGAAGATCTCATGGGGCTACCTGGAGGGATTCATTGCCAGCAACCCTCTTTCCCTACCTGCTCCTATGACCACCTCTCCTTCTAAACCATCCTCCTCTCTTCATTCTACACCACCTCCTGACTCTTTATCTTACAAAGATGCAGTTTTGGAAAGCAGGAGAAGACTTCCCAAGAAAAGAAAAGAGTCCAATCCTCCTCCCACTTCTAACATCCTCCCCTCTAATGCACCCCCTCAACCTACTTGTCATATTCTAGATACACTTTTGAGGCATTATAATTGATGTTTCCACTGAACAAGAACTGTACAACGGAACCTGTAGCAAAACCCTGAACCTAAAAACCGAGCAACCAGCACCATAAACTGTAACCCCCTTCAAAAATGAAACCACGGTCTGCAAAGGTCAACTGACTAGAGATTTCACTTCCTTTAGCAAGCTGAAGAATACAGAAGCCATAACTGCGCCAGGTATCTATAAAAAGACTGCCATCAAAATGATCAAGAACCAGAAAATCCCCTGTCAAACTCAACAACTCGGTGACATAAATAATACTATGCACCACAGAAACCTTGAACTAGAAGATGCACAGAACCTCCTTCAAGGCAAGTCAGAACTGAGTGATTCCACAAAGATCAACATCAGGAAATGCTTTAACTGTACTCTAGCAAATGGTTTCAAGAGTGATCGACTAAAAAAGGCCAATAAGAGAAGATCCTGCAAGAAACTTTCTGGTCTTCTGTAACAAGGAAGCATTATGGGAACCACATCTAAAATGCTGCAAAAAACAGGAAAAGTCTGAACTGACAACTGAAACCCTGAAAGCTAGACAAACCAAAGTCTCCAACACAGGGCTTATCAGCTGCCAGGAAGATTATGGCAACCTCATATAAACAAACTGCAGCATAAAACAGGTAAAGTATCAGCAACTTCTATTGCTACTATGGAGACACAGTTGCGTCAAAACTCTGATCTTTGTATTTTTAGTACTTATAGTCAGTTGTAACTAGGCAATAAAAATAAATAAAACGTTTTAGAGACCTCCTTAGCAGGTACACTAAAGTTCAAAAGCGCAACATTATTTGTTTAATGATCAATCTACAATTCCAAGAGTAGTTGTAAGGCCTGGAAACTGCACTTGAAATGTTTAGTAGATTTGAGTCTTCGCTACTTAATTGCTTTCTGTATTATGATATTACAATGAGGCTAGATGAGTCAAATACTGTGTGGTTTGAGGGTAATCAACGCATTACCATCAGATCTGGAGTGGTAGAGGCCCTCAAGTACACTTGGGAAGTTCTAGGTTCCTACCCTGTCCAATCCATGGGGAAAAAATCAAAATAGAAGTTCATTTTCATCTGTACTTTTTAATAAAATGAGTTTCTGTGTTCTGAAAGCCTAAGAACTGCAAAGTGCCATGCAAACTTTGTTTTGGCTTAAAATGGAAGTCTGACCAGAATATCTATTCTATCAAATTTAAATGCCATTTGCGCCCATCCTCAAAGGAAGCTTGCCTTTTGATGCTGGGTACTCACCAAATAAACTCCTGTAATTATTTTGATCCACTCCACAAATATAAGTAAAACTCCTCCTACAGAATGTTTTACTAACAATGGGCACGTTACATTAGATCCGATGAGTTTATTTACAAGAGAAAAAACAACGCACTCCATCTTAAAAAATTGTCAGACTCGTCATCTGAATTTATCCGGACAAAAATGATTCATATTACAATAGATTACATCTCTCAGCCTTTTATGCTTGAGAGCTATACAGATGAGAGTCGTTTACAACAATTTTGAAAAAGGGAAGATAGATGGAGAATCGCAAATTAGTTGTCAGGTGTCTTAGAAGTTAGGATATAACCCAAGACTTGGCCTCTGCAAACCATGGATCTGATCTTTTTGCCATTCTGAGCTCTCCCAAATGCAAAATGATACTTCAAAGCACACCCACAACGTGCCTACACTTCACTGTTGAAGAACATCAAGTGAAAGGGGAAGAAGAGGAGGCAGAACAACCTTCAAAAAGTAGTTCTCCCCATTGCCAAATAACTCACTCCACTTTCCTTGTCTTCCATACATGTTTGAAAGCACACCAACAATCTGCTTTCACTTTACTGTATGTAGACTCTAGAGTAACAAGGAAGAGGAGGCAGAGCAAGCTCTAAAAGACCTTATTATGTGGTCTTAACAGTGCTTTTACTGATTTAAAGAGAGAGGAAGCAATGGCTGCTTTCACATGCCCTCGCCTTGGGATGTTTCTCGCTATTGATGGAGTTGCAACTGCCTTACCCATTTTATTTCACAGATTTTACACAGACAGAAGTAGTAAACACACAAAGCTTCCTACAACCACACCGATTTGGATGTGTTATCGGATTTGCACAAGGCTACATTTAAAGAAACGATTTGGGGGCTAATGGAATAGAGTTTACTGTGCAGGACAGCAAATTTTTGACCTAAAAAAATAAAGTGGTGTACGCCCACTCTTACCATATTGAACACGTTTTTGTCAGAGGACATCATCTACTTTATTTGGGATATTACAATAGTACAGAAAGTACTCATTTCAACTTCGGATTTGTTGCCAACTTGCCATTGTTTGGGACTTCAAAATGATGAAAAGGATTTTCGTAAAAGGGGATTCTTCTTCAGAATTTGTATTATATAAATTCTAAAGTAAATAGTGAGCAGCATCTTCTGGGCTTTGAAAATGGCGTGGTGCATGCATCTTAAACCACCAATATGATAATAAAAAATAATGGAAATATCTAATAATGATGCTTTGAAAATGGCGTGGTGCATTAACCTTTAACCACCAATATGATAATAAAAAATAATGGAAATATCCAATAATACATGGAAACATGTAAAATATGACGTTTAGTGCTGACACTTTTGTTAGTTCTTTTAACTTCAAAACAAATTATAATACTCTTGAAGAGAAGGTAAAGGTAAACCACCCCAATATTAAGGGGTGTTTCCTCTTCTAAAATTTAGGTTAATTTAAATAAAAAATTAATAAATTAAATCAGATATAAATTAGTATAAATGAGTGAGTATTAGTATATTTATTTTACATAAATTTATATAAAGGATGTGCAGAGATATCATTCTTGAGAGGCCTATTCCACTTATGTAAATGATCTATTTCAATGTCTTTTGCATTGATTTATCTACTAGCATACCTATATTTAAAAAATATATCTAAAGTACGTCGAGAGATATCCTTCTCGAGGCACCTATTTCAACTTATGTGTAGTAAATTGATTAAAAAATAGGTGCCTCGAGAAGGATATCTCTCGGCGTACTTTAGATATAATAATTATATAAAATAAAATATTATAATATAGATTAAATATATTAATATTATTATAAATATATAATAATATTATTATATACTATATTATTATAATTATAATAGAATAATTAAAATTATATATATTATATTATATTATAATTAGGGTTAGGGTTAGATTGAGGGTTATATAAGAATTAGGGTTAGTGTTCAAGTTAGAATTAGGGTTTTATTTAGGGTTAGATATTGTGTTAGTCTTATAAAAACAATGGTAAGTGTGATCTTATAACTATGGTTAGAATTAGGGTTAGATTTAGAAATAAGGTTTCGGTTAAGCTAAGAACAAAAGTTATATTAGAATTAGGGTTAGATTGAGGGTTATGATTAAATTTTGATTTAGGTCATTATTATAACAATTAGGGTTAAAATTAGGGTAATTATTACAATTAGGGTTTTGATCATAATTATAATTGGGGTTAGGGTTAGACTTAGGGTTACGCTTAAAATCTAATTAAGATTATAGTTATGTTTATAAATCTAGTTACATTTAATGTTTTGTTCATGTACCAAATAAAGGTTAAGGTTAGTGTTAGGTTTAGAGTTAAAATTTGAATGAAGGTAAGGTTTAGAATTATTGAGTTAGGGATGGGCTTCTAAATAGGGATAGATATAGCATTAGTCTTATAAAATAATGGTAATTGTGATCTATGCATAACCAACTATTTCATAATGGTATGTTCACTTTAGATAACATAAATTTCACATAGCAATAGAGATACAAATAGAATTAGAATTAGAGTTAGAAATAGAGTTTCGATTAATCTATTTATAGTTATGGTAAGTGTGATATATCAAAGATTAACAAACACTTACCATTATTTTAAAAGACTATTTATGGTTATGAGATTTAGTATTTAGTGTGATATTATTTCTAACTATTTTAAAAGACTATTTAAATATAAAATAGTGTGATATAGATTTAGGAGAAATAGAGTTTCGGTTAATCTATGTTATAGTTATGGTTGTGAAAAACTCATTTTTTTTAATTTATAATTATTGGAAATTTATTAAATATGAAGTATCCCAATGCATGTACATTGCCACCCTAGTACTTGTACACATAAGAATAATATTTATCCACATAAACATTCATATCATGGTTGTTTGATTTGAGTAACTTAGGGTTATGGTAAGTGTGTGAAATTATCTTTGTACAAATAACAAATAAAATCAACAAAGTTTAGAAATAATAAATATATGCAAAGAAAACTTTTGGGGGAAAATAACACCAGCAAAGAGCACCAAATATATATTCATCTGTATAAATAGCATTTGAGATATACAAGATATTATTTCTATGCCCTATTGTACTATGCTTTGGTCTACTGTGTTTGCTCTACTCTACTATATTTGCTATGCTCTACTTTGCTTTGTTTTCTCTGCTCTTCTCTGCTCTATTGAGTTTTTTCTACTCTGCTATGCTCTTCTCTGTTTTATTTGCTCTGCCCTTCTCTGTTTTATTTGCTCTGCCCTTCTCTACTATGCTCTACTTTGTTCAGTTTACTCTGCTTTTCTCTACTCTGCTCTGTTAAGTTTTCTCTACTCTACTCTGCTCTACTCTATTCTACTCTGCTCTGTTCTATTCTACACTGTTTCGCTCTACTCTGCTCTGTTCTATTCTACACTGTTTCGCTCTACACTGCTCTGCTTTGATATGCTCTACTCTTCTCTACTCTGATATGCTCTACTCTTCTATTCTTTGATATGCTCTTCTCTACTCTATTCTGCTCTACTCTGCTCTGTTCTACTATACTCTACTTTGTTCTACTATGCTATGCTCTCCTCTTCTTTCCTCTATTCTAGTGTGCTCTACTCTACTCTGCTCTGCTATGGTCTGTTGTGCTCCACTTTTTTCTACTTTGTTGTCTTCTAATAATTTTAATCTTTCTTTTTCAGCTTTTCTCTCACCAAGTTGTTTTCCCTTTTTAATTTTTTCATAACGATCATATGTAAATGGTGGAATTATTCTGAGACCTTGTAATGACTTTACATGAGATATAGCCACAAATGTTAATCCTGTTCTTTCTTTATGGCCTATGTCAATTGTGGCTTTTGAGAGAGTCAAACCTTGTGATTTGTGTATTGTTAATGCCCAAGCCAATCTTAAGGGTATTTGGATTGTTCGACCCCTTTGTATTGGTGTAATTGGAACTGTATGTGGAGACTGATCTTCAAATGGTATCCCTATGTAATTATCAAACTCCACCATAACATATGTCGGTGGTTCAGGTGGTGCACTTCCAGGTTGGTATATTATTTTTCAAACATACCCTAGAGATCCATTTACAAGGCCTACTTCTATCCAAAGATTAGAAGTTAACATCACTCTTGCATCCTTAGCAAGTAATAACTCCATATCAATTTCATCCGTCTGACCTACTTTTGGCACATTGACACTACCCACTCTTATTGCAATGCTACGTGCAACTGGATTCCTCAATGAGAATAATTTCCTTTTGTTGTGACTATGCACATTATCATTTGTGGCAAACAAATGAATAGTACTGTCAAATTCTTCATTGGTTGGTGCATCTATGCAAACATTGGTTCTTGTCATGAGCAATTTCTAGTCATCAATAGTTGGTTTTGCATCTCTTAGATTTGTCAGAAGTTGACGAAATCTTTGTTGTTCAATGCTTTCCCCTTCTTGTCTAAATATTTTATCCAAAGTAACAACAGTTTTGAATTCTTCCCATAATAGTTTACCACGTCTGTTACTATCATATGGTGGTCTATCATTAACAGGAGGTAATTGACCTAAATCTCTAACGAGAATCATAGATACACTTGTAAAATATTGCAAAATAGTGTCTACTATTAATTGTTAGATTTAATAATAATCAAGTATATGTTTTAAAATACAAAAAATTGTATATCTTCATTAAAAAACATATGTATACCTCCAAAACTCATGTCTGCATTTTGAGGGAATGCCTGACGAAGTTGACAGTCCACCTTCTCCAACAAATTTTGTCCAATGAAGCTCATTTCATCAATCAAAATGTATTTTATGTGTCGTACCTGCTCTTGGAAACTTCTGAGTCTTCCCCCTTCTAATTGACCAAAATCTGTGACTGGGATTTGAAGTACTGAATGGATTGTTGAGGCACCAATATTGAATGCTGCAACTCCTGTTGGTGCAAGCAATAGAAGTGGCGTATGTCCTGGGAATGCTACATTTTGAAGAGCTTGACTGATAGCACCAATTAGATATGATTTTCCAGTTCCTGTTGTTCCTTGAATTATCATGAATAATGGCAATGCATTTTGAGATCCATGGTAATGTGTCATAATTATATCAAGTGCATTTTTCTGTTTGGCACCCAATAATTCATAATTGATATTTTCTATTATATCATCCCACATGAGAAATCCATTATCTTTCATGGTGCTTATGAAATTTATTGCTTGATTTGTATAGTGTTCACCTTGATATTCATTAGACCATGGTGCTTGTCTATCAATATCTCTTCTTCCCAACATATCTATTTCAGAAACTTGCATAATTTGATTATGATGTAGCCTTGATATGATTTCCCATTCATGCTATGTTGTGTTTCCTTGAAGAGGTTGATTATCTTCAATTTCATAATCACTACCATTGTCAACATCTTCCGGAGTAGTTCTTCTTTGCACATGCGAAGGATTATAATTGAATGACTCCCAATTTGATATTATTGCATCATCTTGAAGACCAATATCTCTTTCTATATGACGAAATGGCTTATAAAGTAACAACTTAGACCAACAAAAATCAACCCATTTATCTGATTGACGTTGAGGGATGGATACAATCCTTGGAAATACTTTCACAATAGCTGCCATTCCCCTTACCTCCCATATGTTACCTCTTCTTTGCTTTGGGTTATATGTCCATGATCTAGTTGCATCAATAAATGAAACACCTTCCATGCAAAAGGGCCTATTCTTATATCCATCAATGAAAGATTGTGTATGTTCTTCAAAGTCATCTTCGTCATTTGTAGCTACATGTTTGAAAACCTCACGTGAGACATTCAAATTGATAAATTTTCTACTACTCTCAACTAATGGAAGTTCCAATAGCATGTGACATATTTCTTGTGCCCCAATGTCTCTTTCTATAAGTGTTTCAGTGAGAAGCCTTCTGTATACTCTTGATGCTAAATCTTCAAGGTTTTCAATGTTTGCAAGCCACATCAACATTTGATGATAAGTTTCTGAACTCTTTTCTGCTTTAGCTGCATAATTGGCAATGTACTTTATTACAACATGTTTGGAAAGAACAGGTTGCCAATCTATATTTGCTCTCCATAATTGTAGTATGTACCGATTGTGTGTATTTACTCTGTCATCATTTCTTGCAGGTTCAAACTTTTTTTCTCCTGTCTCTGAGTCTTCATATAATTTTGATCCCTCAAGATTTAATAGCCATGGAGCACTATACCTATAGCCAATAATAATAGTTTTTTATTTCTTTGTACTCATAAATTATATTAAATTTACAAATAATAATTTGAAAGATTTTGAATCTTACCTACAAACCATTCGTCCTCTTTTCTTGCGTAGACATGCACCCTCTCTACACATTGTATGTCGTTCTATACAATTTAAAATCTCTTCATAGTCATGTTTCATATGTACTTTTGTAAGCTGCCTTGTATTTCGAAGACATGGATGCTGGACAAAATTTTGCATTACCTATGATTAAAAAAATATATGAATTTATTAGTTACATTGAAACATAAATTTCTTACATAATATATTAAATATTGATTTATAGTCACTGATAACATACCTGTATGCTTTGTTGATGTGCATCTTCTCTAGGATTCCATACATGAATAATAGAATGGAAATATTTATCTGCACTTTTTCATTGCTGCTCATTTTTCCAATCAAGATTATCCATATTTGGTGCTCCATCTATCAATATGAATCCATGCACATGTGGTGAACCTCTATGCTGCCATTCATACCTAGACCAATAATCTTTGACATTCATTCCTTTTTCTAGAATTTATTTTCTAAAAATTGTATGTCGCAAGTGCATGTAGTGTACCACTATATGAGGATAATCAATAACATTCTGTCTTCTCCATTTCTAGGCTTCTCGTGCATCTATTGGTGGTGTTCCATGCATTAGTGCATGCAAATCAGGCCAGTACATATCTGCTACACTCAAAGTGAAGAATATTATGGGCAAACCAATTTGATGAAGCATGTCAGTTAACTCTGCACGACATTTTGCCCAATATGATCTTGTACCCCTTAAGGTTATTCCAAACCTCATCAAATGATCAGCTAGATGGGAGTGGGGCACATTTTCCATATGTTCACGTAGCTCGTTGATGGTGATTGGCATATCTTGAAGATTTCTCTTGAAAAACTCTGCAGATGAATTTTGTGCACATAGTCTCATGGTCTTATTCATCACATAATATCTAAATCATGGGTGTCGACCAAAACGATGATCCCTATATCGAAAGAGATGTTTGACATATTCATGCAGATGTACTCGTCTCATGCGTGGTTCTAGCCAATCGCATCTACCATCAGGAAACAATTTTGGAAATGCCATATCAAATAAGCCTAATGTCACATACTCATTGATAGGAGACGAGCCAATGGTTGTCCAATCGATCAATGACCCTGGATCTGCATCAGGGTTATTCACCCATGCATGGATCAATTCCATCTCTCTTCTTACATTGGGCAGTATGGAAGCCATTGATGTTGTGTGACCAATGATATTTCCTTCATCCATCTCCATTAATGGGCCAACAAATACAACTTCATTTGCATCTGAATCAAACTCCATATGTATTGTATTTAGTTGGTCAAAGATATTTTCATCTGAATTTGATGGAAGAGCATTGAGAGCATTTTCATCAATTTGAACATTAGAGTAGAACTTGTCATGTTCAATTTTGTATTTGAGTGCCTTATATACCTGCTCTTTATTAACTGTAAAGTTATAATTTGTGCCACGCTGATCCCTCCTTCTAACAATGATGATTGGCAAATCTTTTATCCCATGTGGCAAAACCTTTGAAATTTCTTTCACATCTTGTGGAAAACTTATTGTGTGTCCCTTGTATTTATATTGTCCACTAATTGCATGTGTCACTTGTAGGATTAGATTGACACATGCTATCAACATTTCTTCTACTTGTGTCAAGTTTGCAAGCTCTTCTGGTTGTGGTCGAGGATCCATATTATTTGATGTTGAAAATCGATTATTGCCTCTTTCTTGTTGACACCTATTGCATATAGGACCTTGAGGTGTCCAAAAAACCCTTATTCCAAGGTAACATTCTTGAAAAATATAGCACATGTTTGGTGAAACAAAACTATTTATTCCATTTCAAAAATGCATTTGGAAAGTATTGAAATCAGTGTGAAGGAGTCCATTAGGATTTGGTACATTTTCTGGTCTTTCAACTACAAAATCTATTGATCTTGAATTTCCATCTTCAACATTAAAATCAATATTAGCATTTAAGTGATTAGGTTCTTTTATTTCTGCATCTCTCATTAGTTGGTGTTGACGTCTTCGATATTCCCTCTGATATTCTCTTTGGTGTTGTCTTCGTTCCTCATCATGTCTTCGTTCCTCGGCAGATTCAACATTCAACCTAGGTGGAGCCATATCTACATAATATTTGAAAACAAATACTTGTAAGTGTAAAGTTATAACATTGGCATTAATTTACAAAAAATTACACACCATTGGTGTTTAATGTTGATATGAATACAAAAATTACACATTTAATACATTACTTTCAACAAATAGATTCATGTCATGTCTAGGTGCATTTTCTGGTGTTTCAAGTACAAAATCCATTGATCTTAAATTTTCATCTTCAACATTAAAATCAATATTAGGATTTGACCCATTAGGTTCTTGTCTTTCTTCTCTTTCAGGAACATTGAGTTGTTGAGATGTTTGTGGATGTCATATCCTCATCATATTTGGTTGTTGCCGATTTTGTAATTACAATTCTTCAAGTGCTATATATGCTCTACGTTTATGATATCTTTCTGTGACAACCTCATTTTGTTTTATCATTTGTTCTCTTTCTACTTTTCTCATTAGTTGGCGATGTCTTCTTTGATATTCTCTTTGAATTCAAAATCAAATTGCAATATGAAGGGTTGTGGTATAAGTTGTGAAAAATGGAGACCTATATGTTATACTATGGATTGAATTTACATCTACCATCCCTGGGATGAGGGTGAGAGAAGGAGAGTGGGTAGTGATATGTGTCTTGACACAATCTTGTCAGCTTATTAACAAGGCAATGAAAGGTTGTCTCTAAACATATCCTTTAATCACTCTTGCTTCATATTCATTAGCTATAATGAGTTCCTTATGACATTAAGGGGGATTTGAACCTAAGAAATGCTCTTATGAGTGCTCTTCATTGTGCCACACAATAATTTCACATGCTTATATAGATCGAAGTTGAAATCAAATACTTTTTTCATCTCCAACTGACTCACTTACAAAAAAAATTAATATCAAACCATGCAAATGTATACCATATTATATAAAAATGTAAATGTTGTAATCTCTTCTCTCAAGGAAAGAAATCTAAAATAAGTTTCTATATTTCTCTCTTTAATATACATTATGATTATTGCTATAACCATGTACACTATGATGTTTAGAGGCAACTTGATGAAACGATTGGAGTTCTAACTTAATGGGCTCCCCTTGTCCATTGAAGGTATACCTTATTGGCTAACCTCCTAGAAGGTAACATTAAACCTCACATTATCCAAGGCCAAGAAATTAGACATGCCCTTAATCTAAGTCATCATGACCTCCTTGGAATATTTTTAAAAAATATTTGATTAACCATCTTTATTTATTTTTCTATTTATAATTATAATTAAAAAGAATAGTGTTCTTAATAAGTAGTTAAATTGGTATGTCTGGTAATTTAATTGGATTGACTTCACTTAATACTGAGCACATGGCCACTTCGAAAAATGTGCCATTCTTATGATTGAATTTCCAACTTTCCTAGGTCATTTAGATCTGTTAGCAATATTTAGGATGGAGTTGCTTGGATTTTTCATCTCCTTTTGGTTAGCTTATCTAACAAGTATAGTCCCAAGGATTATATGACTATGGTATGATGGTAGTGGAAAGGCCTAGCACATACATTAGGGAGGCCATAAATGGAAATCCTTCCATCACTGGAGCTATAAAGTTGAAGGAATAACTTCATTGATTATATAAACTTAACATCTCTTATGAGCTACTAAAACTAAATGAGTCAAAATCCATCATGCTCTGTGTTAGCACTTATTTTTGACCTGGGGTTGATTTGTCATGATCAGGAGGTTTCTTCATCTGAAGCCTTCATCCTCTTGCCCAATTTTTCTAAGTGTTGGACATCCTCAGCGTTTTTCAGCTACAGCATCATATTTTCCTGAGGAGGAGGTCGTCATCATCATCTTGTCTTCGATGATGATCTTCATCAGCATGTTCTTCGTCGACTTGTTTTTTCTCATCGTCATCATCATATTTCAACTATCGGGTGATGTTTGCTTATTATCCTGATGATACTGGTGAGCTACAGTGCGCCCTCAGTTGCTTGCGGGGGTGATTTTTCAAGTATCCGGTGATCTTCCGAATATCACCTTTTGCAAACATGATGATGATGGTATTCTCTAAGTGTTCGACCTAACTTGTTTTTTCTTAAGGGTCGTCATCATCATGATATTTCCAGTTATCATCCTGCTGCTTGTGGAGGTCATCATATTTTTCTGCCTTCATGATTTTTCGCCGGGGTGATATTTTTACCATCGGGTGATCTTGGTTAACATCATCCTGATGATGTGGTCGAAGAGTTCTAAGTGCGATCCGATATTCACTAGGGTCATCATATTTTGGAACGTCAGGATGATCTTAGTCAATATCATCCTGATGATGTTGTATCACTTCTTGTTCTTTGTTTCTCATCCTGATGGTGCTGACGTCATCCGTATATCAGGGTGATATTTTTCTTTCTGCCTATCTGCATCATGATATTCCGAAGGAAGGGGTGATATTTTCATGTCACCCGGATATATGTTTGTTCGAACATCATGATGATGTTGATATCAAGGAGATATCCGCCTGCCGGCTTCGCGTATTGTCTACTGGGGGTGATCTTTTCAAGCAGCATCATCATATTCAGCTATCGCCCCGATCTTACAGAGGAGCTACAATGCAACCTGATGTTTGAACGTCAGGAGGATATTTCCAAATATCCGGTTGTCTTCCGAATATCATGATGATGTTAATATGATGATGACGTCATCAAGGTCCGCGGGGGTCATATTTCTAACAACTAATCATCTTGAAGAGACCTCCTGATATTTGCAAACATGATGATGACGTCATCCGGATATGAGGAGGTGCGCAGTAGGCAGATATGATGATGATGTTAGCAGTATGTGATGATGACGTCATCAGGATGTTCATCGGCCAGATTTTTTGTTTAAGCTCAGCAGGAGGATGTTCCTCCGAAGGATCAGGTTGTGCCGATTATCATGAAGGGTATATTTCAAATATCATGATGACGTCAGGGTGATATTTCGAACAACAGGATATCATGCTGCTGGAGGATGATGATGATGAGGTCTATACTAGTGTCGTCAGGAGCAAAAGCACCGACATGATATATGCTCATGACCTAGTATATAAAGTGTTATTGAGGTCATCACGGGGTGCATGTGGGATATTGATATCCTGCACTTTCAAACATCATGATGATGAATCTCGGCAGGAAAGGTTTGCGATAGTCTGATGATGATCTTCCCAAGGCCGCGGGTTGGTGTGCCATTAATGGCGATTGTTGCAGAGGTATGGGTGATGGCGTGGGTCGATCTTGTACCCGACTGGAGGTGTCAATCAGCGGACGGGGGCGCAGGGCTCGAGAAATCTTCCTGTCTCCTCTCCTACCTGCTGCATTCAAGTTTGGGCGCCAATCTGGTTGTGTTTGAGCGCCATTTTCATGATACTGTGTATCTGGCGAAATTTTGGTCAACATTGTAATTAATTGCTGAGCACCTACCTGGCTGTTATAAGCAAGTGGTGTTGCTCATTTGAAAGGTTGTTGAAAGTTGATGATTTTGGCTCTGTAATGCATAACAAGCTGATCTGGTTGCTCTGTACAGCTTACCTGTGAGTTTATGTATCTCTTGTTGTTTGTTTTTGGCATGAACCCACTGATTTCATGATTAAACTTATATGAGAAATGCTGTTTGGCATGTGTTGTGTTAATTCTGTCTCCAGTATTGCATGTATTCTTCTTTTGAATCTGGATGTTTGGTAATGTTTAGATTCTAGAGCATAGAATCCCTATGTTGACTGTCTGATCTTTTAACTTCTACTCAAGGGGTAGATTAAACTGTTTTCAGGTTGAACATTGGGAAGGGTATACTGCAGTAGGGATACCATAAGTAGAGATAACCTAACACTTTGTATTGGGAGATGCCTGTAAGGCAGGTATCACACATATCCCCTTGAAATCCAGTTTTAGTTGTTCATGCTGATCGATCACAGGTGTATGTCTACTGACTCCAGGCCCTGGATAGGCACCAATCATGCTTTGTTTTGTGTTATAACCATATCCAGCTTTGCATCCACACTTAAACTCCAAAGCAAAATCTAAAACCAACATTAGGACATTAGAGTTAGTTTAGGATCCTCAGTCCTCAGTCTACAACTGCTAATAGGCCCAAAGCTAGCCCCTTTGCTCTTATCATTCAGTTTTGGTCTACTTACAGGAGGACTATCTGCTTTCTGTCAGCATCCCAGCCTTGTATGCATATCCTCATGGATGTTGAGTAGGGAATCCCCCCCTAGGTCTTGCAGAGCCTGAAGAAGAAGAGGAGATAAAATATAGAGTCTATCTCCTATACTGTTGACCCCCTGGCCCAGAGATCCTGTTGATCACTGATGGCTACCTTGTAGGGAAATCTGGGAATAAGCATCCAGTCTGGGAAAAAGTCAACACTCTGTGCTTGAACATTTATATATATTTAAACTAACTTTAGAGATATGTATGCTATTATAAAAAATAATAGTTGATATATCCTTGATATTGTTGATGTTTTTTTAAAGTTGCTAACAACACCTAAAAATATAACTTTATTAATATTTTTGTTATAAATATAGAAGATGTTTTTGATGTTAAAAATAATCATCACCTCTAAAATAAGAGATGTCATGTAATTTACATTTTCATGCATATAAGATATTGTCATATGTAAAGGCTCCAATTTTAGATAATTACCTTGTATGTGAAATACTTTGATACAAACCTTGAATGAGTTTGTATGGCTAGAGGATTCGTAACACTTGATATTATTTATTTGAAGATTATTATAATCAATAAGTAATTTTATCCTATATGTCATGGAGAAGAGAGGTCCATTGAGGGGCAATACTACAATCTAGAAAGGTATGTCCAAATGGGTAAAGAAATCCAAGAAGATGACATTTTGATAAAGTACATAAGTGTTTTTCACAACTATCTAAGGAGGTCAATATTGCTCTAAAAGTTCTAAATTTCTTAGGTATAAAAGCACCTACTTGTAATGGATGGTATAAAACTATTCAGAGAGAAATCTTAGAAAGGATAACTCACCTATTACTTTAATCTCTTTTATAGATTGTTACTACTATATGTTTAGTAGGATGACTATTTTCTTTTTGTAAAAACATAGAAAATTTTATATACTTATGCTTATGAAGATTCTATATGATCTCCTTGATAAGATTGTCAAATCATTTTTAAGTATTATCATGATAACATATATTGACTTACTTCTTATTAAATTAATTATGGGCTTTATTATTCCAACATCAAATTTATTTATTTTTATTACTATGTTACTGACTATGTTGTGATCCTATTGATAGGAAATATACCTCAAGCTATGCCTTCAACATATGATGCATGCACTATCACATGGATGGAGTAATACGTGTAAGTGCACAAAGATGAGGGACCAAAAGGGGGTCTTAAGATGCCACTTTTTTTTTGAAATCAGGAAACATTGATGTTGGATGAGAAATTGAAGATAGTTACACTCAAAACTTGAAGATGCAACAAAAACAAGAGTCGTAGTGCTCTGAATCTAGTTTCTAAACTATTAATTTTTTTCAAAAATGGTTGAGATTAAGGGGTTCAAAAAGGGGGAGCACACAAATTGGTCCCGTTTTTCTCAAAAAAACATAACATAGCCTCTGGTGTGCTCCCGCTAAAATGTTAACTTTTTTTTAGTATGTCAAAAATCACTTCGGTGAGAAATTAGCTAACACCATGTATTTTATCCTTGATTTTTTTGATAATTGTTTCATGAATAATTGATTTTTTAGTAATTTTGAAAGTGGACACATCTTGAAAAATAGAAAATTGAGCCTGGTCCCCCCCTAAATTTTTTGAAAACTAATCGAAAATCAATTTTTTTAATACGTGTAGAATGGAGTCTAGTTTCTAAAAATGTAACTTATTTCAAATTTTGATGAACGGTTAAAAAAAAGTAAAAAATACTAGACACTGGTTTTTGACAAAAAATGGATACACTAACAAAAGAAATTCTTGATGAAACCCTTAACGTACTCAAAGTGTGAAAAAAATTATATGATTAGATAGCTAATAGAGAGCTTAAGATTATGGTGGTATTTTTTTTTTCAACTTTTCATTGAAAAAAGTGCAATCCTAATGGGGAGCACGCTCTAGATTATCTAAAAATTTGGTTAGAAACTAGAAAAACATGTCCAAATTGGCTCAGCATAACGTGAGTGTATTATAATGTGCTCATGTTATGCTAAGATAATTTGGATTTACATCTACCAATTGCATTTGCTTGAAAGTTTCTAAAGCCTTTTCATCAAATCCATTTTTTGCATATCTTGCAATCATTGCATTCCATTACAGAACATCTCTTTGATGTGTTAGGTCAAACAATTGACATGCCTTGTCTATGCTTCCACACTTTACATACATGTCTACAAGGGCAACTGCACTTCCTACCATCTCTCTCACTCTCTACTTCCCTCCCCTCTCTACCTCCTACCCTCTCTTTAAGTCTCTGGCTCCCTTCCCTCTCTACCTCCTACCTTCTCTTACTCTATTCTTCCCTCCCCTCTCTACCTCTTACCCTCTCTCTCACTCTCTACTTCCCTCCCCTGTCTACCTCCTACCCTCTTTTTGAGTCTCTGCTTCCCTCACCTCTCTACCTCCTACCTTCTCTCTCACTCTCTTCTCCCCCCTTCTACCTCCTACCCTCTCTCTCACTCTTTACTTCCCTCCCATCTCTACCTCCTACCCTCTCTCTGAGTCTCTGCTTCCCTCCCCTCTCTACCTCCTACCTTCTCTCTCACTCTCTTCTTCCCTCCCCTCTCTACCTCCTACCCTCTCTCTCACTCTCTACTTCCCTCCCCTCTCTAACTCCTACCCTCTTTCTAAGTCTCTACTTCTCTCTCACTCTCTTCTCCCCCTCTCTACCTCCTACCCTCTCTCTCACTCTACCTCCCTCCCCTCTCTACCTCCTACCCTCTCTCTCACTATCTTCTTCCCTCCACTCTCTACCTCCTACGCTCTCTCGCACTCTCTACTTCTCTCCCCTCTCTACCTCCTACCCTCTCTCTTTATTCTTCCCTCCACTCTCTACCTCCTACCCTCTCTTTCACTCTCTTCTTCCCTCCCCTCTCTACCTCCTACCCTCTCTGATTCTCTACTTCCCTCTCGTCCCTACCTCATACCTTCTCTCTTAGAGAACTCTCTTCTTATCTCCCCCTCTATCTCCTACCCTCTCTCTCTCTCTCTACTTCTCTCCCCTCTCTACCTCCTACCCTCTCTCTTTATTCTTCCCTCAACTCTCTACCTCCTACCCTCTCTTTAACTCTCTTCTTCCCTCCCCTCTCTACCTCCTACCCTCTCTCTGATTCTCTACTTCCCTCTCGTCCCTACCTCATACCTTCTCTCTTAGAGCACTCTCTGCTTATCTCCCCTCTACCTCCTACCCTCTCTCTCACTCTCTACTTCTCTCCCCTCTCTACCTCCTACCCTCTCTCACTCTCTACTTCCTGTTGATGACTGTTTTGATGCAATCATAACAATAAGTTAAAATTCACATATAATGAACTGAAACTATACTTGAAAGATAAGAAGGAATCATTTGAGATTCAACTAATCCCAAGTCTACAATGGTTCGGTTGGTCAAGTTCAGTTGGTCAATGTGAAGCTGTAATGTTCAAGGGGCCTTACGTAGTTTAGGTTTTTTTTTTGGTTTACTGGACTAAGAATATGCAAAAAGGTCATAGATTTCAACAAGTATTCTGTTCATTTGCATACAAGTGTTACCGGGCTGCAAGTTTTAGATGGTTTTCTTGAATTTTTGCAGCTTTCTTCTTTATCTATTTATGAAAACTGTCTACTTATGGCTCTGTTATACATGCTTCTTCAAATTTGAGACAATTTCCTTTAGATTTCTACGTTTTCAGCTAAATATTTCAGATGGGTTGGGAAAAGTTAGAAAGATCTACTCTATACCTCATTTAATCTATGGAAGGATCTAATTGTTTCTGTTATGCACTATGTAAATACCACAGTAATTTGATCAAATCCACAGTAAAAACCCTAAATGTAAGTTCTGAGCATTTTCACAAACATACATTTAAAATTGCAAGCTCTCAAAGAAGATATTTCAAAACACAAAGAAGAGCAGGAGAACACTCAGAAGATAGATGCAGAACTCCAGATTCTATTGTATTAGAAACGAATAGTCATACATGATTTACAATGTAGGAATGACTCTTAGTTTCATTGATCATACTACAGAGAACTTACAAGCTTTACAGATACAGTAAGGCAGCCAGACATTCCACGCGCACCTTACTGCAGACAAACAGGTGACCTCCTTCTTCTACTTCTAAACTATGCTAACTTGCTGTATGTTCCTAAAAGAAAATTCTGTTGTAACCCTTGTCGTTTTCCTAAAATCCCTGTTGTAGGCCCTAAAATCCCTGTTGTAAAGTATTACAGTGTAGAGAGGCACAATATAAAGACATTCTGATGGTCCTCACTACAGCAAAAACCTAACTGAACCCCTGGTTCAAACCCTTGGTTACAGCAATAAATACAGGTGAACCAGTTCTCAAAAATATCTCTGAGCAGTGTCAAATCTGGGCGAAATATTGCCCCTTCTGAGAAGTTCCGGCAGCTGGGTAATAACTTCTGTTTGTCTGTTGCAGTAATACCTTCAGCTGCAACCTTGTTCTTTACTTGAATGGCCTTTACTTTTTTGCACCTCATCCTTATCTTCCTGCTCCTGAGATCAGATTTCCTTCCTCCATGAGGTCACTGTGTTGACTTTCCAGCTGCTTCCTCAACTGCAAGCCTGCAAGACAAGACAAGCAATAAGTTTTACATTTATCACATAAACAACAGGAAATTAAAATAATCATTTAAATCCAGGTGACTGCGCAAAATCGCGGAGATCAGATCCAGAATACTCCTCAAAACGTGCCCAAAATGCGTTCAGACTGCTCAAAATTCATCGGGTCAACTATCGCTGACCGGGAAAATGTCACAGGCGCCAAAAAAAACACTTTAAAATTCCACCGCCTCATTTCCCGCCCATCGGCATGACTATCGCTATCGGCGCGTCAAAAAAAACATGTTGGTCGATATTCACTTCATCATCATGATATTCTGGAAATATGATGCTCTCCCTCCTGAAGGTCCAGATGACGTCATCAGGATGTTTCGCTCTTGTATATCGGGGAAAAGAATAACATCATCATCATCATCATGATCATCATGTTTGAAGGAGAATAGGAGGATGTGAAATATGATCCTGCTGCTGAGGAAAGGAAAATGATGGTGACGTCATCGTCATATTCGGGCTCCATTAAAAATGCAAAAGATGACGTCATCATCATGTTCAGTTAAGATCAGGGGATAATTGTAATATCGGGTCACCTAAGGAGCATGATCAGGATGATGAATGTAATACGACCCCTTTGCGGCCAAGGTAACCCTCTCGAAAGATCAAGATGATGATTGTCATCAGGATATTTGCTTTTGTCGAACTTAGAATAAGACATCATCATCATATTTCGCGAACCAGATCGTGTTTTGGAAAATATCCTGTTGAAGGAAAATGTGATGATGATGATCATCAGGATATTTACTTCTTCGTTTATCAGATCGGGATGACGTCATCATGATATCCGGAGCTTTCGTTAAACTTAGAACATGACGTCATCATGATATTTCGCCAACCGGATCATGTTTTGGAAAATATCCTACCGAAGGGAAATGTGATGATGATGATCATCAGGATATTAGCAAAAGGTCTTACTTCATCGGCAGGAGGACTTTACGAAATGTCGGGTGAACAAACAAGATCATGATGATCTTGACAATATGACAGGATAAAAAAATATGATGATGACCCTCATCGAATTATCATGATGACGTAATCATCATATTTCGTTTTCGGATCATGAAAATGAGTTGAGGTCATCATCAGGTTTGCGCTAGGGTGATATTTAAAATAGGATCATGCTGTTGAGGAATGGAATATCACCCTAGCGCAAAAGATAGGGTGATATTTAAAATATGATCATGCTGTTTAGGAATGGAATATCACCTTCTTCTTAAAAGATAGGGTGATCATCATGATCATATAAAAGGAGATCAGGAGGATATGAATTCGTCATCATCATCTTAGCGAAGTTCAGCAAATATCATGATGATGACCCTCCGATAGGATTTTAAACATGCGCATGCAAATATGCCGACGGTGGATTTTCTAAGTCAGGGTGATCTTTTAACATCATCATGATATTATAAGATCAGGCGATGTAAAAATATCATGATGCTCGCGATGCGAAAGACCGCTCGACGGAGGAAACTTACCGTGACTTAAAGTTGACGTCATCATGATATTTGAACCTCAGGATATTATCGGGGGGGCGTTTCAAATATGATGATGATGTCCTTCGTACAGCAAAACCAAGTTTATAAAATATGACTCTCCTAAAAAATCATGATGCTCGCGATGCGAAAGACCTTTTGACGGGTAAAGGGCACTACCACCTAAGATTGACGTCCGGATATTGCGACTGCATGATTTTTATCGGGTGATAGACCAAGATCATGATGACCTTGACAACATAACAAAAATATGATGATCACTTGCGATTATCAGGTTTGACCAAAACTTTGACTGTGCATAACTTCCACATATGGACGAATTTTCAAGTGAAGTAAAAGGCAAACCTGCATGGAATTTCAAGCTCTTTCTAAATATGAGGTCACAGAAATAAAATATGAACTTTGACAAACTGACCTCATGATGATGACCTACCTCATCCAATATCATGATGATGATGCACCTGACCTTCATTTTTACCAAACCGCCAGAAAGCAGAAAAACACAAGCAGAAGCAAAAGGCAAAACATCAGCAGGGGTCCTCGTTTTGCTAAGGAGCAAAATGGGGCGTGTTGTGAACATCACAACACTTCCCTCCCCTCTCTACCTCCTTCCCTCTCTCTCACTCTCTTCTTCCCTCCCCTATATACCTCCTACCCTCTCTCACTCTTTACTTCTCTCCCCTCTCTACATCCTACCCTCTCTCCCACTCTCTACTTCCCTCCCCTCTCTACCTCCTACCCTCTCTCTCACTCTCTTCTTCCCTCCCCTTTCTACCTCCTACCCTCTCTCCCACTCTCTACTTCCCTTCCCTCCCCTCTCTATCTCTTACCCTTTCTCACTCTCTACTTCCCTCCCCTCTCTACCTCCTACCCTCTCTCTCACTCTCTTCTTTCTTCCCATGTCTACCTCCTACCCTCTCTCACTTTCTACTTCCCTCCCGTCTCCACCTCCTACCCTCTCCCTCTCACTCTCTACTTCCCTCCCCTCTCTACCTCTCCTCGTCATTCTTCCTATCCAATGAGATTTCATAAATTATCTTGTTTCCATTTAATTATCCCAATTTATATCCTCATCCCTCTTTGCATGTCCTAGTTTTCTTGTTTCAATGTTCTTTGTCAACAAGGGAGAGGGAGAGGAAGGAAGTGGGAGAGAGGGGAGAGATAGGGTGAGAGAGAGAGAGAGAGTCCTAGTTTTCTTGTTTTGGAGCGAGAGAGAGAGAGAGAGAGAGAGAGGGTTGGTCAAGTTCATGAGTTTAGGGTTGCTTAAGTTTAGGGTTTAGGGGAATTATTTAGGGTTTAGGGTTGCTTGGGTTTATGGTTTAGGGGTTAGGATTTAGGGGCATTATTTAGGGTTTAGGGATTTTGGGAGAGAGAGAGAGGTTTTGGGGTTGCTCAGGTTTAGGGACATTATTTAGGGTTTATGAGTTTAGGGTTTAGGGATTAGGGTTAAAGGGGAATTATTTATGGTTTAGGGGTTTAGCGTGGTTTATTGAGTTTAGGGTTTAGGGGTCAGGGGCATTATTTGAGGTTTATGAGTTTAGGGTTGCTTAAGTTTAGGGTTTAGGGTTTAGGTGTTAGGGTTTAGGTGAATTATTTAGGGTTTAGGGTTGCTCAGGTTTAGGGTGAGGGACATGGCCAGAGACATAGGCAAAGAGATTGAGAGGTAGAGGGATTATAGAGACAAGGATATCTAGGGTTTAGGGTTGATCAGGTTTAGGGTTTAGTGGTTAGGAGTTTAGAGAGGGAGAGATAGGGAGATAGAGTGTGATCCGGGACATGGCCGGAGACATAGGCAGAGAGATTGAGAGGTAGAGGGATGATAAAGACAAGGAGATAGGGTTTAGGGTTGACCAAGTTTAGGATTTAGAGGTTAGGAGTTTAGAGAGGGAGAGATAGGGATATAGAGGGTGAGGGACATGGCTAGAGACATAAGTAGAGAGATTGAGAGGTAGAGGGATGATAGAGACAAGGAGATAGGGGTTTAGGGTTGATCAAGTTTAGGGTTTAGGGGTTGGGAGTTTAGAGAGGGAGAGATAGGGAGATAGAGGGTGAGGGACATGGCTAAAGACATAGGCAGAGAGATTGAGAGGTAGAGGGATGATAGAGATAAGGAGATAGGGTTTGGGGTTGATCAGGTTTAGGGTTTAGGGGTTAGGAGTTTAGAGAGGGAGAGATAGGGAGATAGATGGTGAGGGACATGGCTAGAGACATAGGTAGAGAGTTTGTGAGATAGAGGGATGATAGAGACAAGGAGATAGGGGTTTAGGTTGATCAGGTTTAGGGTTTAGGGGTTAAGAGTTTAGAGAGGGAGAGATAGGAAGATAGAGGATGAGGGACATTGCTAGAGACATAGGCAGAGAGATTGAGAGGTAGAGGGACAATAGAGACAAGGGGATACGGGTTTAGGGTTGATCAAGTTAAGGGTTGATTAGGTTTAGGGTTAGGGATTAGGAGTTTAGAGATGGAGAGATAGGGAGATAGAGGGTGAGGGACATGGCCAGAGACATAGGAAAAGAGATTGAGAGGTAAAGGGATGATAGAGACAAGGGGATAGGGGTTTAGGGTTGATTAGGTTTAGGGTTTAGGGGTTAGGAGTTTAGAGAGGGAGAGATAGGGAGATAGAGGGTGAGGGACATGGCCAGAGACATAGGCAGAGAGATTGAGAGGTAGAGGGATGATAGAGACAAGGAGAGAGGGGTTTAGGGTTGATCGGGTTTAAGGTTTAGGGGTTAGGAGTTTAGAGAGGGCGAGATAGGGAGATAGAGGGTGAGGGACATGGCCAAAGACATAGGTAGAGAGATAGAGAGGTAGAGGGATGATAGAGACAAGGAGATAGGGGTTTAGGGTTTAGGGGTTAGGAGTTTAGAGAGGGAGAGATAGGGAGATAGAGGGTGAGGGACATGGCTAGAGACATAGGCAGAGAGATTGAGAGATAAAGGGATGACAGAGACAAGGGGATAAGGGTTTAGGGTTGATTGGGTTAAGGGTTGATCAAGTTTAGGGTTTAGGGGTTAGGAGTTTAGAGATGGAGAGATAGGGAGATAGAGGGTGAGGGACATGGCTAGAGACATACGTAGAGAGATTGAGAGGTTGAGGGATGATAGAGACAAGGAGATAGGGGTTTAGGGTTGATCAGTTTTAGGGTTTAGGGGTTAGGAGTTTAGAGAGGGAGAGATAGGGAGATAGAGAGCGAGGGACATGGCCAGAGACATAGGCAGAGAGATTGAGAAGTAGAGGGATGATAGAGATGATATATACTTATAGATATATAGTTATTTAATATATACTTATACATAGAGAGAAAATACTAAATTTAATTGTTTGCATGCATGAAAGCTTAATGTTTTCATGCTTCCCAAGACGCGCTCGTGCTATGGGAAGCAAAAAAAGGGAAAAAACAATGTGGTATCTGTGATTGAGACCCCACATGTTTGTTATTCCCTGCTTTTCATGCGTGCTATCGGACAAGAAACACTTTTTCATGTTGTTTGACATATTATTAATCATTTTTTTATCAATCCACCACCTTTTTTGTTTTTTCAATGTAGAAGAACTAATTTTGCATGTTTTTGGACAAAATTTGATTGTTTAAACTAAAATTTTCATGTTTCATATTGTTGTCTTTGTTTCCTGTTGTGTAGGTGAGTTCAAAATCTAGAAATCTTTTTTCAAGTTTTGTAACTTTTTGGGATGATAGTACAAAGGAAGGACTACAAAACTTTGCATAGATGTCTACATGACATGCCAACATCCTAGACAATGAACTTCATTTTTTGGTGCCAAGTTCATTTATTTCTACAATTTACAATTCTAAATTCAATTTTTTGATTATGTACTTCGATTTTCTATAAATTAGCATTTTCCTACTCATCTCATATGAATGTAATGTAGAAATTAATAGTATCTAAATTTTTATATTACAATGAGATTGCCATGAAATTCCTCAAGGAATGACAGATGCTAGAAAAATAAGAAATTCACAAGCAAACAAGAAAACATGCACAAACAATGAAAAGAAAAGAACAACAAGATTTTTCCTTAATCAAACTAAAAACTAGACTTGGATGATGATAGATTATGTATACCCTTAAGCAATGACATATGCTAGGGGTTTGATTGGGAATGATATATATCGATGATGATGTAATGATTGGTTGAAACCGAACAAGGATTAGATTTCAACAAGACTAAGGACAAAACTCATGGATTCTTTCTAAATGGATTTGTTTGTATTGCACTACTATTAAAGTTGGGATGGCTTGTGCTAATATTTGGATGGTTGCTTGCACGATTATTATGTTCTGCTAGATGAGATTGTTGCATTACATTACTTGGGATTGCAATGGTTGCTTGTAACCAACAAAAAGGGAAAAACAAGTCTAATGATAAGGATGAAGGGCAGATTGGATGGAATGGTCGAGGGATTATAGTAAATGGATGGAATGGATTGCAAGGAAGAAAGGTATACATAAATGCTTCCTACACTAAAATTCTAAGGAGAGTGTCATGCAAATTTCAATCTTTTAACAATTAGAGAAAGTAGAAACATGTATAAACATAAAATAAATAATATACCATAAAACAAGTGTACGTGGGGAAAACTCTTTCGAGAGAAAAACTCCACATTCCAAAGCAACCCATGTATTATTCAGTAAGAAACATAGTTACAATACACAATTTGTAGAGAAATTCTTCATAGAAGTTTCACCGATAAGAGATTTGGAGGAATTTTGATAGCATAACAATACCTAAAAAACTCGTTACCAAACCTTCATCTCAAGCACCCAATAAATAAGAGATACAATAAATGAAACCATCATATGGTAATTAGAAAACCATGAGCTAAAGCCACCAAAAATAGTGGCACCCAAATCCTTAGTTAGAAATCCAACACCGAATATCCAAGATGAGTCCATACGCTACAAATATCATATTCCTTCCACCTATCATAACCTCGTTATAATCCACTCACCAAATTAGGTGTTCTATTTTAGCTCTATTATCCCCAACCAGAGATGCCTTATGATGCATCAGAACATGTGTTATAAGTTGTTTAACAAGTGTAACTCCCCCTTACAATTATTTTATGTGTCCTAGACATTTTTACATTTCCAATGCAAGAGGCCCAACTTCCAGAGGCCATAACTTTTGATCTAGGAGGCTGATTGGTCCTATTTTTTTGAAATTGTAGAGCTTGAAGAGGTCCACATGATAGGCATAAGGGATTTGGTGCCATATAGCCCAATTTTTTTTATTTTGGCCAAAAACTAACTCTATTGACTAGAAATTGAGTTTTTATATTTTAAACCTAAAAATCACACTATTTGTAATCTTAACATTAGGTGCAAGGTTGAGAGACTTTTCCTAAAAAAGATATAGAGTTTATGAAGGATGGTTGAAGGATTTGGGATTATATGTATGAGGGATGGATTGATGGAGGGATTCATGATATGATGTGCAAGGACTACATCACATAGGAATACTATGCCCCATTCTATATGTGTTATTCATAATGCTATGCTGAAATACTTGCTAACATCAAGATGTTGCTAAACTACTTGCTATAAAACTTGTTTTATAACCTTTGATAGTATATTGAAATGTAAATTTTGTGATAGAATCTTGGAGTACTCACTAAATATTTGACATGTCAAGATGATTCCAAAGCATTCTTCAACACTTTTCCCTTGTCCTTGTCAAGGTCCAAAAAATGGTGACAGAGGATGGGTATGATGGGATGGATAGGTTTGATGGAATGGACCTGCCCCCAAGTGTAGCATATTTGTAGATGAACGATTTATGCATGACACCTAAGAATGGGTTTTCATTATGGTACTTTCCTAGGAACCATAATAATGGTTTTCACCATTAGATGAAAATTTTCTGTTTATTATTTTGATTTGATTTTTTTGGATATTTTGATTGCTTGGATGATGTTGATATTTTTAAGTATGAAAGCTCTTGTGATGCTTGACATTCAAGTGTTCTTCAAGGTCCTACCCATCTGTTGTATCCGAATTGTATGCTCCTATCATGACATTTATTCTTAGATATTGCACATATGGATTTTCTAGTATCAACTCCACATGGAGAGTATTAGCATGGGAAGTCTTCCAAAAATGTTATTTCAGACAACCTCTAGGATTAAAAGGTTAGTTTCTTTACCACTCTATAACTAACCTAATTTTGATTGGAGATACAAATGGAAAGAATAACATAAAATAAAAAGCAATTTAAAATGAAATGCACTAGAATATAATACCTTTTCACTTGCACATAGATTAAAAGCATGGAATCTAATAGTTAGCATAACCTAGATTAAGTGTAGTTGTAGTTTAATATAAAATGGAAATCACACCTATAAATTGTAATATGGAATGACTGAAAGACTCACAACCATCACATTTATTTAAATCAATACCGCACACATATACATACAAGAGATCAACAAAGGTCTTGACACTTGGACTAAAGCTACCCTAGAGCTTACAATGAAAAATATGAAAACAATCTACATGTAAGGCTTCTAAAAGGATGGGTTTGCAAAAGATCAATCTTTCTTACTCTTGAAAGCCTATTACATCTATAAAAGAATAGAAGAATGGAGAAAAAATAGAAGATATTAAGTGCTCCACTTGCTTTAGTTAAACTCTTGCATAAAAATCCAAACTATAGGATGCATGTGAAAATAATGGCGTTGATGCTAAATCCCACAATTGTATTCTTGCCACCTAGTAATTGCTTTAGAGTGGAGTGCTAACTACATGAAACCATTCTCATGAGTTATCTATTATTTGTTGCAAGATCTTTCTTCTTCGTAATGATATAACCTTAGTCTCACTTTCATGGCAAGCTAAAATAACATCATGTAGGCTCCCTCATGTTATTTAAAATTTCAATGGTCAACAATATTTAACCTATACCCAAATTTTCTTTAATATATTTCATAGGGATTTGTTTTGTTTTAATGCCTTAGTTTTATATTAAAATCACAGGCTTTTGATTTAATATGACCTATGGTTCACCATTTTAATATTTCTCTTCACACCAATGTACACGTGGCCTCTTTACATTTGTGATGTGGGCATTTTATTGGTTTTAATTAACATCCCATAACATCACCTTCTCTAGCCAATAGTACTGCTTTGTTGTAATATATTTTGTAATTGTATGAAAAAATCATGTCGGTCATTAGTCTAGAACAATCTGTGGCTATTTAGTCTTCAAGGAAAATAAAGAATGCAACCTCATATGTTTTTATAGACACCTAAAATCAACCACACCCCAATCAGGACATCACTAAATCACTTTCTTCCATAATTAACTAGATAAACACTTGTTTAGATAGTTAGTTATCCAATCCCTCTTATGAGGCTTATTAAATAATATTTTATTATTAAATCACTATTCATGCACTATTCATCTGTACTATCCCCTAGCATTAATTGAATAAATTTAATCATTTATTTAATTAATCAATCCTTTTCCATAGTCCAACATTAGATAAATATTTATTTATCTACTACCCATTCCCCATCCAAAAATTAAATAAATGTTCCTATTTATTTATGTTGGGAATTAAGGTGTCTCAACCTTTGCAAATTCCTAATGTTGTATTTATTTATCCCATGTTGAGTTGGCATAGTCGGCACCTTGTGTACATGTAGTAGGATAATTTTTGGTGACTTTGGTAGCTGCGGTTTCCCCCTTGAATAATTAACGGGGGTTTGGGGGCAGCACCCCCAAGACGGGGTCCCAGGGGCAGCGCCTCTGGTGCACTCCTTGTCGCGGTACAGAGCAGGGTCGAGGGGCAGCACCCCCATGGGGGCTCGGGGGCAACGCCCCTGAAACCTCAAATGACTTTTATTTAATGACAAGTGTCAATGAGTATCTTTGCACGAGAGAAAGGCATCTTTGGGCGGTCGAGCGAGGTTATGACATGTTGTAAGAGGAATATGATATTTTTACTCAATGTATGACAGATTCTCTTACAGCTGTAAGTGCTGTCAGTTATGACGGATTCTATGACAGTAAGAGCATCTGTCATAACCTATCTTGGGACTAGGCACCCACATTGGGATGGGATGTTGGACAAGTGTCCTTAGGCATGGGCTTTGAGGCATGAGTCCAAGATGGATGTCCATCTCCAGAAGGTTCCATATTTGCCTTGTAAACTCTATAAAAATAGGTGCTTGGATGGGAGATAGATAGTTTTTGTACAAGTATCATTATGCTGCCGAAATATCTCCAGATTCGACATTTGAAGACTCCTGAAAGAGCACTGGCTCTGAAACTATATTGTAATATGTTATTGTTTGCTGTAATACATTTGAGCTGTGTTTTGGAGTGTGGGGTTTTTCACCTGTAAGGGTTTTCCCATGTATATCTTGTCTCTCTCTCTTCTGTCTACTTTCTGTGTGTATGTGTATTGCTAAAATATCTCTGTTATTGTGTTAATAATGCTGTAACTAGAAAGGTTAATTTGTTCCACATACCTTGTTTCCTTTCAATTTAATTCCATATTTTGTGTACTTTTGATTAAGTTGATTAAAATCATTTAATAAACTTAATCACATGCTTGCACATTCCAAATCCTTCATTAACCCATTCAAACCTCTCACATCCTCCAACATGTACAAAAGCACGGGATTTTGTACATGATCACATGGCTCTCTTACAAAGGGATGGGCAAGTCCTTTGTACAAAAGGTCCTTTTGTCATCCCTTGATCATCTCCATCCAATTTATCCAAGACCATCCTCTACCCTTGATCCTTCCTTGATCAAAGGAATCCTCTTGTCCTCCAATCGTATCATGCCACTTGGTGGCCTATCATCAATCCAATCCTCTCAACAATCCTCAACTCTTGATCTTGCAAATCAATGGACTATCCATCCAATCCCCCATCCAAAAATCTATAAATCCAACCTCTTGAAAGCCATTTGCAAGTCTCCATGTTATGCAAGGTTATGTTGTAGGTTTGAGAAGCAATTAACATATCATCCAATATCAAGAGCACATCCAAAGAATAAGGTTTGTATGTGTAGTTAACTAGTTAGCTTCATTTGTATTATGAACTCCTTATTAGCTCTACCAGAGATTGCATTATATTATGAGTATAATAGGCCAACATTGGTATAGCTTATTCTCTTTTGTGTTCATTTTCTTATGTACACATTTTGGCATGCTTGGTGGGACCTTTGGGTCCATATCTAATCATCTTTTGGTGTTTTAAGCTTGTTTCAAGGTTGTAGGTCCTGGACAAGTATTTTTGTGGAGGATGAGCACCTTTGTGAGTTATTTGAGAACTTTCATATCTCCTTGAGCATCTTTGTAATCCTTGAGCACCTTTGTATCATATTTGGACGTTTTCCTGTGAACCTGGGTATCCGACATAAAAAAATTTAGTCTTTCATTTTTGGGCTAAAAATCATCATTTTGGGGTCTAATCAGTGGGTTTTGTAGATTTTTATCATGTTGACATGTTTATAATCATCCTCACCCTTGATTTTGACCCCTAAAAATAATTTTTGCAGCCTAAAATCATGTTTTTTTGTCCTTGTTCACAAATGAGTGTTCTTGTAAAAATAAAGCATTTTTGTATAATGGATGAGCACCTCTGTGTCTAGGAGGTATAAATCTCATTATCACTTTTCCATCATCTAGAATTTGGTGTTTATAAGGGGTGACTTTTACAGGGATTTATTATGTCAGATTTTCCAAAATCAATGTTCTAACCCTTTGTTTTCATCAAAAATGATGTTTTTTGTGCTTGTTTTCATACACAAGCGCTTCTATTTTTCTAAAAAAATCAATCATTTATCTTGGGATTAAAAATCTCCTAACCTTTGAATTTGGTCATTTATGCATATGCCTAATTTCCTAATCATTTTGTGTAGCTATTGTTGGTTGAAGACAAGAAAATTAACTACTAACTTGTGTTTTGTAGCCCGCTTGTCCAAGGACCCATATTTTTATCCAATAATAAGTAGGCACATTTCATTTTCTAAGTGGTTAATGAACTTTGTGTGCTTTGTTTGAGATCAAACCAAAGTGTATGCTCTCTCCTTGTTCCATTTCATGATCTTGGAGATCAAAAACTTTGACTTGATCTAATCTTTTTATCATTGTCAATCCCAAGAACCTAGTGTGTGTATGCTCTCCCTTCACATTGAAAGGTGATCTTAGGGATAAAAAACACCTAGGCTTCTTTCCTCTAGCGGGCCTACCCAAGGATTTGATCACCTTGGGGGATGACCCGAACACACATGTTCTGATGGGGTATATAAATTTGGGAGAGAATCAAAAGGCTCTCCCATTGGGGCACATTTGTCGTTTTGGCTAAGCTTGCAAGAACTTTATACCTTTCAAAGTGAAGGAGAGTGGGTTATCCTCTCGTATCATGCCTTAGACATACCCCTCATCATATGGACAATAGTCTCACACACCTTGAGTGTATTGAGGATGCCCTTATAAGCCTTGTTCATCCTAGTCTAAGACCTTTCAGTTGTCCTTCCTTATAGTGCATCAGATACCGATTAGGCCTGAGAAGCTACTCACACTGTACTTTCATAGTGGGGAGATAGAACTCACTTTGGGCAAGGATTTGGCCTCCAAGGTAAGGGGTACATAGGTGGTACATGAACTTGCATTCCTTATCTATCCATCACTTGATAAATAGTATATTGTGGGACCATAAGAATTGACATTCCCACATGACTAGCCTAGGGTGTTATTGTGCTTGACGTGTTTTTATTTTTTGAAACCCATGCACTCCCTTAATCCAAAATCAAAATCCTTTGCAAACTTGTGCATGTTATGTATGAAATTTATTGTTTACAAATTGTTCAAGGTCAAGCCATTCCTAAACACCTTCTAATCATCCATCTTCATCCAAATCTAAATCCAACAAATCCTAATCATCCCAATCCAACTTCCACCTAATCATCCCAATTATCCTAATCATCCTAATCACCCTATCCATATCATCCAATCCTTAATCCATTATCATTTAGGACCCTAATCCTAATCAACTTGCCAAATCTAATCAAGGTTCTAATCCTAATCCATTCTACCCACCTAATCCACTTCCTAATTGTTAGGGGTTAAATTGGATTAACAATGAATATGCAATGATAAACAATATCAAATACCCAAAACTCAATAGAATAGTGAACTAAGAAGATTAAATCAAATAAGCAATGAATCAACAAAACAAGCCTTCCTTAGATCGAAACTTCCATTGGTTGCCTATCAAAAATCGTCCTTATGTGTATGAGAAAGGGCCTTGAGTGAGTGCACTTCTTTGCTTTGTCAAGAATGTCAATTGAGAATGGCTATGGTAATGTCGCAATGAAGAGAAGCTTCACAACCAAGGTAGTAGTGCGTAGTGCATAGTAAAAAGTGTGATCACAAGCAATGAAGGAATTGGTGCCAAAGGTGCGCTGCAATTCCTGCAGAGTAACAATACTTAAAGCTTGGATGAATAGAATGGAAGAACAAGGTTGCTTTTATAGACTTGAGAAATAGAAGATCAATGGTATAGAAGACTTGAGAAGATCAACGATTGAGAATAGATGAGGAACGTGCAACTAATAAGAAGAAGACAAGTGTCACACAAAAGTTGTTTTATTTGAGTTAATCACTTTCTTTTCTAAAGATAAGACATGCTTTTCATAAATTAGAAAGCTTTTTTCTAATTTAAGAGATATTGATAAAAATAAGGTTGATTGAATAGATAACTCAACTTAAGATTTGCTTTTGCATGATTTGAGAGAAATTAAATAATAAATTATTTAATTTTGTGTGCATGGAGAAGAAGACTTCTTTTTAGAAGATTTGGAAGATATTTGAAGAATTAGAAGATAAGAAAGCAAATTAAATAAATAAATTTATTTAATTGACTTGCACATGATTTGGAAGAATAAATAAAATATTTGATTTATTCAAATTTGGAAGAAATGATTTTATTTAATTAACTAATTAGGAATTATTTAATTGTTTGGAAGAATTTAATTAAATAAATGATTTTATTTAATTTTGACTTTAGAAGAGATAAATAAATATTTTGATATTTAATTAATTTAGAGGAATGTGAATCAAATAAATAAATTTGTTTATTTATTTATTGATAGAGGAATTAGAAGGGAATAAATATTAAGAATATTTATTTAGACTGAATCATGTCATTTTTAGGCGTATACATTTTGCTCCTCTTTGATGCAATGCAATTTACGGCGTTGCTTCAAAGAATAGATAGTCTGATAATGATACATGCCCCAGTTTGCCCTTGGTATAGATTATGACGATAGGATGCCCCTTCAGGAGATTGGACGAAGAAGGCAGAAAGCGTGAGACGGACAATCTCACGAAGACGAAGGATGAAGAAAGAGCTGAATGATACGCTATGCAAGATAGAATGATAACACACACAATCAAGTAAGCAAGTATGCACAAATGATACAAGAACAAACATGGTATTGCCCCTGTTTGGCAGTAAACCAATGATATACTGATAATGATATACAATAGTGTTGTCATGGCAGGGAACGATATATCCCTAGACCAACATGGTAGGCATGTTATCATGGCGAGGAACGATAGATCCCTAGAGCAACATGAAGGATAGTGTCTGGTTTCAGGAAATGAAGCATATCGTGTAAGACGTGTGTGTTGGTCTAATTTTGACAATGTTACATCCTGTATAAGATAATTGAGTGATTAACTGATCGAGTTGGTTTACGACCAGACAAGGATCAAGACCACTGATTGTGATTGGATCATTTGACAAGATTGACTTGACTTGATTGGTATGGATTAAGGACAAACTTGCATTTGGATCATTGCTCAGATTGACAGCTAGAACTGTTGATGAGAGATACAATGATAGATAGAATTTTGATAGATAGAAGAATGACTCGATAGAAAGATTTACAAGCTTGACTTTGTATTGTTACTCTGCATTATTTTGATCTTTTATTGCATGGGATACGGATGTATGGATGTATAAATGGATGTATGATGAATGGATTTGATTTTGACATCTTGACGGTGCAAGTATTTTGAAGTGCTTATTTCATCATTGGGTGATTTTTTTGGGTACTTTTTCTGAAATGTTGTAAGTTAATACAAGCATCTAGGTATAATTGAACAGAGATGACCTGAGCATTGCTTACATGGATTTTGATTTAGCAAGTTAATACAAGCATCGAGGTATAATTGAACCAAGATGACCTGAGTATTTCTTGCGTATCAACAAACAAGGATTGCCCCCTTTCATGTTAGACCTTGGATGTCCTCGATGATCTTTTGCCGATCATGTCTTTAGACAAGGCTTCACATTACTAAAGTTTAATCCACAAACAACAAATAAAGAAAAATAATCATGTCCTCATCATAGCATCTCTAGCTTTTGGCATCCTCGAGTAGCATAGAAAGGCATGATAGCATAAATCAAGACTCAGTGTTTTAACCATGTTTCCAATCCATAAACTTTTTTGCATTTAGATGTGTTTATTTCTTGCCATAATTTGAGTAAAATCATTTAGAAGGCCTTAGGAGTTTTTTTCTGCTTTGCCTTGGAGAGGTAAAAAAATGCCTTGCGTCAAAATTTTTGCTTGAAGAGCGGGTTCTGCGTGTGTTTGCTTGCTTGGTGAGAGAATTCCACAATCCTTATTGGTGAGACAGACCCTAAGGGACTGACCTAGTGCCTCGGGGGCTCATTGCTAAATGACCTTACCTACGTGATGATGCAGAGGCAACGTAGTTCATGGTAAACCCTAACGGACCTAAGACCTAGGCGGTAGAAAGTGGAGGTAGACTCAGATAGATAGGACTAGACATGGCCTGGATGGGATAATGGAGCCTCGGGGGCGCATTAGAATAATGGCTTGCCTACGTGACGACACAGAGGCAACGTAGTTCATGGACTTGGACCATGGATGGACTAGAAGACAGATGACAAGTTATGGGATGGACAAGGAAGCCTTAGGGGTGCATTAGAATAATGGCCTTGCCTACGTGACGACGCAGAGGCAACGTAGTTCACAGACTTTGATGGACCTAAGATATGGATTGGATGAGACATAATATGGAACAAACATGGATCAGATATGGAACAAATAAGACATTTCATGGAACAGATATGGATTAGACATGGAACAGATATGGATCAGATATGGAACAGATATGGATCAGATATGGAACAGATATGGATCGGACATGGAATAGATATGGATCAGATATGGAACAGATATGGATCGGATATGGAACAGATATGGATCAGATAGGACACGATATGGAATAGATAAGACATGATATGGATCAGATATGGATTAGATATGGAACAGATATGGATCAGATAAGACATGATATGGAACAGATATGGATTAGACAAGATACGATATGGAACAGACATGGATCAGATATGGAATGGATACGGAACAGATAATACTAATGACAAGGAAACACCACGGATAGGTAGATGTATGGGTGAATGGAACAGATAGGTAGAAGGAACCAAGGATGTGATCTCTAAGGACTATGTCGCATAAGAATAACGTGCCCCATTGTAGGTAGAATACTTAGGATTTTTCATGACAAAGCTTACGGTGATAGGAGGATGAGAGGGTAATGAAGGATTTGCATGGTTTGGAGGGATAAGGTATGTCAAGAGACATCTAAAACATTTGTCAACATTGTGCCCCCAATCTTTATCAAGACCAAAGAAATAGAGGAAAGGAAGATTATGATGGATAGACTAGATAGTATAGGTAGGATAGGATAGGAAGTGGTATGGAAGGAAACTGATAGGAGAAGAGTGATAGGCTAATGAGACAAGGTGCCCCCAAGTGTAGGTGACATAGAAGATTAACTTACGTATGATGCCTGTTTGCCAGGTTTTCATCACGGTACTTATCCAAGGCACCTATTTGCTAGATTTTCACCATTGGACGAAGGGTTTATTCTTTACTTTTTTCATTTTTTTTTTTGAACATTTAGATAGGAGAAGGTAAATACAGAAGGGAGGGACCCGAGTGTCTAGTTCCTTGAAAGGTGATAGTCCCACTAGATGGATGCTGTCACATGGACAAGGTCAAGTGTTCTCATAGATGTTGGTAGGAGATTGCATGACAGTGAGATGGAGAGGGTAGATAGCAGATTATGGAAGGTACGATAGTGGATGATGATGCAGAATACAGAGGGAAGGATTATGCAAAAGCATGGACCATAGAAATAGGATGAGGAAGATATGTAGGATAATAGTGGAAGGAAGGGGAGATGGAGGTATATGAAAATGTTGCAGAATGGAAGGGAATCATGACCAATGGTTGCACATACCATGATAAACATTGAAGCTGGTGATGAGAAAGTAGTGTAGGAAGAAACAAAGACTTTTGTTTGTGGATGAATGACTTAGGCATGTAAGGATCCACATAGACTGAGTATTTTTCTAATTTTTGCTTGCCATGTGGGATGGAAGAATTTGTGACTTTTGGATGGAATGGGAGAAAGTGGATGGTTGAGATTCTTCAAAGGTAGATGCCTCATGTAACTTGAGGGTTTTTTTCTTAGGTACCCAAACCATTTTACTTTTAGATAATAACTGTGAAGGTATGGGATTGGGTGCATGTAGCTTTGGTGCAGCTTTTGGAGTAATCATTTGTTGGATGTAGACCCACACCCTTTTTAGTTTGGCATATAGGTGTGTGGGTGTATGCAGCTCTTGAGAAGGATGTTTCTTTGATTTTTGGATTTTGTATCCTAGGTCATGAGGACTCTTAGGATTTTTGGCTTGATAGCTAGAGGCATCTAGATTTTTATTGTTCTCGTGGGATGGTGGAAGTGGGGTTGGAGGAAGCCCTTTGTTTAAACAACATGTGCATTGGTTGGTCATGATTGGGATTGATAGAAGATTCATAGATGGGCGAATAAGGTGTTGGAAGAAGTGGTGGTAAAATGCATGGAGGGATATTAGGAGTTGGAAGTAGCGGAGGTAGATTGGATGGTGGAAGGTGTATGGTCACATGCTTTTGACAATTGTAGGATGATGGAGGTGGAATGGCGACATATGTTTTGGGGATATGATAGGGTTTGCAATGAAAAGTGAGGGATTTAGGAGGAGTGGAGGAAGTACGAACATCTTGAGATTGTTCACCTTGGGGTATGTATCTAAGGCCATATGAAGGAGGAGGAACATTGATATGGACAGGCTCCAAGATACCTTGTTCATGAAGGCCTAAGCCTTTACCTTGATAGTTCATATGTTGGAGTATGCGGTGGCCAATGGGATTGAGTATAGGTGGAACACTAGACACGAGTTCCTTATTGGATGGAGAATGTGAAATAGAGGACAATGGTGGCTAGTGTTCTAAGGAGGAACACTCATGAATGAAGGTGGTAAGACCAAGGATATACAGTGGGGGATTTGCAGTATGGTCGATAGTGGTTGGTGGAGGATTATTTTTGGTTCGATCTTCTACGTTTGCTTGGGAGGCAAGTGTCTCATCAAAGGAAGAGGAAGTTGTTGAATCGTGGATAGGACTAGACGGGGTTATAAGCTCAGGACCATGGAACACATAAAGTGGTCTAAGAGGATCATTATGGTCTGCTTGATCATAGATAGGCTCTTCATCATAGATGGGATCTTGATCATAGATAGGATTTAGAGTGATGGAATTAAGGTGCTCTTGTATATGTTCTTCATCAATGATAATATCTTGATCATGGAAAGGATATAGGCCATGGAGAGGTTGGAATTTGATCTTTTGTTCATGTATAGGATCAAGTTGCTCATGGATAGCTTCTTCATCAAAGGTAGTATCTTGATCATAAAAGAGATATAGGTTATGAATGGTTTGAAATTAGACTTCTTGCTCATGTATAGGTATAGGATCATCGAAAAGATAAAGGTTATGTAAGGGTTGGATGGGAGTGCTTTGATCTTGATTTAGATAAGGGGTTGATGTTTCCACATGTTCTAAAGTGTGCTCTTGACATAATGCTTGAGGTGCTTGAATTGGAGTGGAGGTAGAAGACTCTTGGATAGGCTCTTGGTCAACAACATGAAGGTGTGACAAACCTTGACTTTGGTGCATGGTAGGAGGTTATTCAATATGCTCAAGGGGTTGTAGGTTATATGAAGGGGTTGTAGGATTTGACATGTTTGGAGACTCTTTAATAAGGTCAAGGACTAGAATTTGGGGACATGGTTGACTCTCTGCTAGTAGCCCTTAGATCACATCCTGCGTAGGTGTATGGGTAGATGAATGAGGTAATGGATGAGTGGATTTAGAGTTCTCCCTAGCTTCTCTTTTGCTATGTAAATCTGGAAAACATTTTTCCCAAAACTTATTGGAGGCTTCTTTGGTTGCCCATTTAGAGCTTGGGGAACTCGATGGTGGTTTCAAGCTAGGAGTAGGATTAGTATGCTCTGGGCTATGTTCTTTGGGAGATGGTGAAGGAGGACTAGTAGACAGAGTGGTATACAATTTTTGACTTGAGGTGGTGCTTGCCTTGTCACCAATACCATGAAGACGAGAAAAGGATGTATGCTTTTAGAGTGAGGTGTAGCTAGTACTGACACATTCAGCTTGTAAGATTTCCATTTCTTGTTGTATGACTTGGAGTTCTTGAGAAATTGCTATACGATCTTGGGGCGAGGCATCAAAGTCTAATTTCTCTCGTAGGTATTGGAGTTCTTGAGAAATTACTTCTAATTGGTTTGTCATTTCAATAGAAACTGACACAAGACTAAAATGGGTATCTAGAAAACCTAAATTTTTTCTCTGAAAAGATGTGGAAGTACTCACTGTTATACATGCGCCGATATAGATGTGTTGTAGAAATTGACAAATGCACCGTAAGTTGGGATATATGCGCTATATTGGTAAAATGTAAATGTGTAGGAACAAGAAGTAAAAGTGTTGAAAGCCACTGCAAATGCACCGCAGGTCGGCACAGATGCGCAGAAACAAAGGACAGATGCGCCGCTCTAGCCTTTCTCAATATTTTTGCAATTTTTTTTTGGAACTTTTTGATGTTTTGGAACTTTGGCTTGCAAGAATGTTTCTTTGATTTGATTTTCTAAATTTATGGCAAGAAAACATAGCAAACACAAAGAATATTTTTATGGCTTTTTTATTTTTTTGTGATTTTTTGACTCTTTTTGGACTAAAAAGAAAGAACAAGTACAAATCCTAGGCTTCAAATGGTTTACAAGGGTTTTTGGCCACTAGAACAAAGGTGTTTAATGAAGGCAACCGTTTGAGTGGTTATACATGCGGCAACACTACTCTCCGTTATGGAGTCTCCCAGCCTGCAAGGGTTGCACCTTGGAGGGTTTTGGGGGAGGTTGGCTGTCGGTATAACACAACTTCACTTGTTGTTTGAAGCTTTCACTCCAAACACAATTTATTTATAGTGGCTTGGAAGGGCTTGGCGTCTATCCTATTACCATTTAGGGTCGTTCCTACTTGGATGAACGGTATCCAAGAGCAGGCCCCTCTAAAGGAAAAACACATGCAAAAATGATATGTCTGGCATTTTGATCACCCAAGATAGGGGAGAACATAGGCCTAGTATCATTCCCAAAACACAGTATACAGTGGTCCTTTTTCCCTAGTTAAAAATAAAAAAACTAGATGAACTATCTACTTGGGCAAGCACAGAACTTTGAAGTGATTTAGCAAGATAGCAATGGTCCAATTTTAACCAAGATAGCAATGATGAGTTCAATTTTTTAACCACGTAGTACGAATTGTTAACTTTGAAATGATGGTCAATCAAGATAGCAATGGTTCAGTTTTAACCCAAATAGCAGTGATGAGTTCAATTTTTAAACCACGATAGCACGAGTTGTTAAATTTGAAATGATGGTCAATCGAGATAGCAATGGTTTAGTTTTAACCAAGATAGCAATGATGAGTTCAATTTTATCCAGATAGCAATAACTTTGAAAAGATAGCAATGTTGCAATGCAAGATAGCAATGATTCAATTACCTCTTTCCTAGTTAAGAACTACGTGAGTTTTGCATGAGCATCTGTTTTACTATCTTTTTAGAAATTGAAGTGTGAGCTAACAAAATGCAACTATATGAAACTAAACCAGAACCTAGCCTGCAAAACAGATCAAGAGAGTTCCTGTAAAAGATGTTAGCGTTAGCAAAATCTTCCTAGAAAACCCTAGAAATCACTGCCTAAAATAGATGCGCTGTTTCAGAGCACATATGCGCAGAAACATAGGTCATATGCGCAGCTTTATAGATGAGTTGAATCAGAGGACATATGCACAACTTTACAGATGCATTGAATCAGAGGACATATGCGCAGAAAGAAACAATCGGTCTATAGAAATTTGCATTTTTCTAACCCTAGTTTGTTAATATTTGGATAAAAATGTATGTAGATGATCTCTTAGCTCAAATCTAACCTCACCATTGTGTTCAGGGGGGCATTTCCATAAATTTTGAGTATAAATTTGCCTAGATTTCATGAAAAATAGAGCGTTTGGCAAAGAAAACAACGTTCTAAAAATTCACTGCAAAATAGATGCGCTGCAAGATGTAACAGGTGTGCTGCAGGATGTAACAAATGCGCAGAATCAGTAAATACATCATATCATAGGTCAGATGAGCCGAAACAAAGATTGTATGCGTCGAAATAACAGAGGCACCGTATCAGAGGGTAAATGCGCCATAACAGAATCTGTATGCACCGAAAGAATGTATGTACCATGACAGGTAATAGATGCGTGTTAGGAATTGACGTATGTGCTATTTCCTCTTGTGTACAGCTTTCTAAAACACAAAAACTCAGTTTTTGGGTTAGATTTGGCACTAGGCCCCACGGTGGGTGCCAAAAATGTTAGGGGTAAAATTGGATTAACAATGAATATGCAATGATAAACAATATCAAATACCCAAAACTCAATAGAATAGTGAACTAAGAAGATTAAATCAAATAAGCAATGAATCAACAAAGCAAACCTTCCTTAGATCAAAACTTCCATTGGTTGCCTATCAAAAATCGTCCTTGTGTGTATGAGAAAGGGCCCTCAGTGAGTGCACTTCTTTGCTTTGTCAAGAATGTCAATTGAGAATGGCTATGGTAATGTCGCAATGAAGAGAAGCTTCACAACGATGGTAGCAGTGCGTAGTGCATAGTAAAAAGTGTGATCACAAGCAATGAAGGAATTGGTGCCCAAGGCGCGCTGTAATTCCTGCAGAGTAACAATACTTAAAGCTTGGATGAATAGAATGGAAGAACAAGGTTGCTTTTATAGACTTGAGAAATAGAAGATCAACGGTATAGAAGACTTGAGAAGATCAATGATTGAGAATAGATGAGGAACATGCAATGAATAAGAAGAAGACAAGTGTCACACAAAAGCTGTTTTATTTGAGTTAATCACTTTCTTTTCTAAAGATAAGACATGCTTTTCATAAATTAGAAAGCTTTTTTCTAATTTAAGAGATATTGATAAAAACAAGGTTGATTGAATAGATAACTCAACTTAAGATTTGCTTTTGCATGATTTGAGAGAAATTAAATAATAAATTATTTAATTTTGTGTGCATGGAGAAGAAGACTTATTTTTAGAAGATTTGGAAGATATTTGAAGAATTAGAAGATAAGAAAGCAAATTAAATAAATAAATTTATTTAATTGACTTGCACATGATTTGGAAGAATAAATAAAATATTTGATTTATTTTATTTTTGGAGACTGAGAGAATTTAAATAAATTTGATTTGATTTATTCAAATTTGGAAGAAATGATTTCATTTAATTAACTAATTAGGAATTATTTAATTGTTTGGAAGAATTTAATTAAATAAAGGATTTTATTTAATTTTGATTTTAGAAGAGATAATTAAATATTTTGATATTTAATTAATTTAGAGGAATGTGAATCAAATAAATAAATTTGTTTATTTATTTATTGATAGAGGAATTAGAAGGGAATAAATATTAAGAATATTTATTTAGACTGAATCGTGTCATTTTTAGGTGTATACACTAATCACCATCATTATCCTAATCTAATCGCATAATTGAGCTTAATCAAGTCCGCCATCATTCTAATCACACCCTAATCCCTTATCCTTAATCCAATTTCATCATTCATCCTTATCCTAATCAAACTTCATTGATTATCATCTTTAATCCACATCATAATCCACTTTCCCTAATCTAATTTCCTCATCCATCACCTAATCCTAATCACCTCATCCACTTATCCATTAATCCCATCATTATCCCATGTAAGCCTCCTTAATATAAGCTCCATCTACCATCCTAATCATCTCTAATCCAGTTCCATTTTGATCCTTTATCTATCTAGTCTATCCCTTCTAATCAAACCCATCATCCTAATCTCGTCCACCACCATCATCCTAATCCAATCCTCTTATCCACTTAATCCCATTTCAACACAAATCCTAATCTAATCCATCCTCCCTCATCATCCAAAATCAATAATCCATTATCCATTTATTCATACCTAATCAACATCCCATCAGGGAATCCTTAATCAATAATCATCCTTTGAAAATTAAAAAAAATGGTTAGGGACTTAACATCTTTCAACCCCATCCAATTTCATCCAAACCTAATCATAATCCCTCAAAATCATCATCAAACCATCATCCAAGGGTTTTATACCTAATCCTTAATCAACCCCTATCAGTTTCCATCAAAATCCATTAAATTCAAGCCCTAACATCAAGCTTGAGGCCCTGTTTTCACAAACAAGTGCCTCTGTCTCTAAACAAGTGCCTCTGTATTCAAATAGGCACCTTTTTCCTAGATAAGTGCCTTAGAATACACTTGAGTGCCTGTATAAAACTCAACCACATTTATTCCTACATAAGTGCCTCTATTAAATCAAGCCAAATCTCCCTCATCCCTCAATAAAACATCAAAGGGCACTTGGCTTAATCAAATCCAATCCAATCCAACCATCAAAGGGCCCTTGGCCTAATCAAAAGAATCCCCAATCAATTCAAATCCAACCAAAATCAAGTGTCATATATCATTGATCTTGATTAATCAAATCAAATCATCCAATCCAGTCCAAGTATCAAGTGTGATATATTGTTGACCTTGCTCAATCCAAAATCAATCCAGTCAATCAACCCCCTCTAATCCAAAACCAAAATCATCAAGTTATCCAAAATCACATCATCCCAAATCCAAACTTGTAAAAAAAAAATCAATCATGAATCCCTTTGATTCTAATTATGACGATAGTCTTCTTGACCAAGATGAAATCAAAATCTTGACAAAATCATTGAAATCAAGCTTGGCATAAATTATGCCCATCCATCTATAATAATGCAAGCACCCTTTGACCATGCATTAGCTAGCACAAGCTACGCCCCCACTCCTAATTGAATACCTTATGGTCATCCTTATGCTATCCTTGAGAAGGGAATTCTATCCCCTATCCATATCCCAACATCCATCCTTATACGAGGTCCCCATCACCTCCACCTCTTATCCACCTCCTTCATCCTCTCATCAACCACATCCTTCATATCCTTATACCACTTATCAAAATCCTTCATTTCATTATCCACCAATCCCACTATCCACTTCACCATCCCATCCACAATCCAATTCTCCCACTACATCCAAATCCCTCTTCTTGAGTTTCCTCCAAGGACTCCTAACTAAGGATCTAGAGAAAAATCACAAAAATAAACTTGTGGAGTCATGCTACCCCACTAATCCAAATCCATCTAAGTGTGTCATTGATGACGTTGTCACCCACCTAACACCTATCAAAACCACACCATCCCCTTCCTCCTTCTTATCTAGAATCCTATCCCAAACATCCTATACTCCATCTACCCCATTAGAAGAGTCTATCCAAATGCCAAATAAAGTTAAACACTCCTCCCCACCACACCATCCACACAAATCAGGCTATGTCAAGAGCCTAGTCGAAATAATGTCAAAACATCCAACCCCCATCTCAATCAAGATCCAAGAATCATAACTCATCCCTTTCCTAATCCCACACCATCTCCTATTAATCTCCCATCATCCCCTATCGATCCTTTACCATCTCCCATCAACCCTTTACCACCTCTTATCAACCCCATCCCAAATCCATCGTCCTATCCTCTTGGTCCCAACACCTTTATCCATGGTGGTTCTCTCATAGGAGAGGAACAACTTCTATCCACCACCCATCCTCCCCCATCTAATAATGGACTTGTGTCTTGTTCCCAAAACAATAAACATCCCATTGCCCATTGCATGCTCCAAAACATGAATTATCAAGGAAAAGGCTTAGGCCTTCATGAACAAGGAATACTGGAGCCCATCCATGTCAAAATCAACTCGCAAATGTAGGCCTTGGTTATATATATCAAGACAAACAATCCAAAAATGTTGGTATCACTTTCGTGCCTCCTAAGGCAACTTCTTCCAATCCCAACATAGATGCCTCTCATTGCACCTCTAAACCATTTGTAACTATCCCTCCTCCCTCATCATATAAATCTAAAAAGCATGCCACTATGCCTTCTCCATCTTATTCCATCCATAAATCCAAACATCCTCCCATCCCTAAATCCACTCTTCCTCCCATCCTCCCAACCCTAATACCCCCATCCTCAAATCCCATAATCCTCCCATCCTCAACACCCCCATCCATAAATCCCTATCCCCAAAACCCTTAATCAAGACCAACAAGTGCACACATTGTTTAACAACGAAGCTATCACAAAACCCATATGATTGAAAAATCATAATTTTGATGCCTCCACACATAGAGCAAAAAATCAACAAATGCCAAAGAGTTGTCGTGTTGTAGGGCATCGATACACAAAACCAAAGCAAAATCCATCTAAAAGGTTGCAAAAGCCCACACCTCCAAAAGCGAAAACAAAAACAATGTGGGTCCCCAACAAAAAAGTTATAAATCCAAGTGGTGCATCCAAATCCTCCTCCATCCATAAATCCCAAAATGCCTATCCTCCATCCCACACCCAATCCAAAAATTCTACAAATCTTAAGACCATTTAGGTCCCGAAATCCCCAAATCAATAATCCCACAACACCCCATCTCGATCCCATAACCCAATCCACTATGAATCCCACATCCCCATTACTCCCCACTCCACATCAAGAATGTAAGCTTCAAAATCCAATGTGGTATGTGCAAATGTTGGTCTTGGTTCCCCTTGATCCCACGACATTCTCCCATGCATCTATCCTACCATCCTATCCCTACCATCCACTATATCTCCACCATCTCATTCCTATATCTCCCCCATCACATTTTTTGATGCAACTTTCAAATTCCTCCTCCTAATCTAACACAATAGAAGTAGAAGAGGGCTATTCTTAAACATAATCCAGTTCAATAGTCAAAGGTCAATTTTGATCAAGGACAAATATTTATCACTTTTTGGTATGAATGAGGTGTAAAATTACTATTCTATTTGGCCATTGAACCAGATGATATTTAAGTAGAGTGTTAGAAGGGAACAACATCAACTATCAAATTGAATAAGCTTTCTTATTTCTTTATAGTTTTGTCTTTTCTACGAACTTACCTCTTCTCTCCCCCTAATTTAGAATTTTAAAACATACTAAATACTTTCTTATATATTTAAATTCTAAATAAAGAACATTAATTAAAAATATATCAATTTATCTATTTTTATATTCTAATGTATATTTCATTAAGCAGTTGATATGTTTAAAAGCTACTGAGTTATAGTTTATAAGCCTAAGAGGCATAAACTTTTTGGCAGAACACCATCTCGCCCACTTCATAAACAAACTGTTCATATTTTGCATGTCTCCATGCATTATTGGATATGGATCCCGCCATTTCCAAAGCCCAAAAGATGCTGCTCACTATTTACTTCAACTCACATAGTAAATACAAATTTAATACAACTTTGCAAGAAGAATCTCCTTTACGAAAATCCATTTTTATCATTTTTAAGTCTCAAACAATTGTCCCCATCCAAAGTTGAAATTACATATTTTTTAATTCGCTACTTTATGTCCTATTGTAATTTGTAATTATCCCAAATAAAGTATATCATGTCCTTTGACAAAACGTGTTCAATATGTTAAGAATGGGTGTAAACCACTTTTTTTTTTTTTTTCCTGAAGTAAAAATTTGCTGTCCTGCACACAGTAAACTCTATTCCATTAGCCCCCAAATCGTTTCTTTAAATGCAGCCTTGTGCAAATCCAATAACACTTCTAAGTGGGGAAGCTTTGTGTGTTTACAACTTCTGTCTGTGTAAAATCTGTGAAATAAAATGGCTAAGGCAGTTGCAACTCCATCAATAGCGAGAAACATCCCAAGGCGAGGGCACGTGAAAGCAGCCATTGCTTCCTCTCTCTTTAAATCAGTAAAAGCACTGTTAAGACCACATAATAAGGTCTTTTAGAGCTTGCTCTGCCTCCTCTTCCTTGTTATTCTACATACAGGAAAGTGAAAGCAGATTGTTGGTGTGCTTTCAAACATGTATGAAAGACAAAGGAAAGTAGAGTGAGTTGTTTGGTATTGGGGAGAGCTGCTCTTTTGGAGGTTGCTCTGCCTCCTCTTCATCCCCTTTCAGATGATGTTCTTCAACAGTGATGTGTAGACAGTTTGTGGGTGTGCTTTGAAATATATGGAAGCTAAGGAATCTGGATCATTTTGCATTTGGGAGAGCTTCTCAGAATTCAAAAAAATCAGACCTATGGTTTGCGAAGGTCAAGACTTGGGTTATATCAAAGACACCTGACAACTCATTGGCAATTCTCCATCTATCTTTCCCTTTTTTAAAATTGTTTTAAATGGCTCTCATTTGTATAGCTCTGAAGCAGAAAAGGCTGAGATGTAATCTAATGTAATAATATGATTCGTTTTTTTCTAGATAATTTCAGATGATGGAACTGACAATTTAAAATTGGACTGCATTGTTTTTTATCTGGTAAATAAACTCATGGGATCAACTAAGGCAGCTAAGTTCCCTTAGAAGATGGGTGCAAATGGCATTTAAATTTGATAAAATAGATACCCTGGTTAGAACTACTATTTTAAAGCAAAACAAAGTTCACATGGGACTTTGCAGCTCTAAAGCTTTCATAATATAAACCCATTTTTGTTTTTGAAAAAATTAAAGATGACAAGAGACTTTTATCTTGTTTTTATACCATATAAGTATAAACCCATTTTAGTTTTTGAGAAAATTAAAGATGACAATAGACTTTTATCTTGTTTTTATACCATATAAGTAACGATGGATTGGCTAGAATAGGCAAAGCTACTGTCAGCTGACCCTTCCGTTCCAGATCTGATAATCTAGCATAGACCCTCAAACCACACGTTGTCCTTGGCTCATCTAACCAGATTGTGATTTTATCATAGAGACTACTATGAATCAGCTAAGCTCAAATTTAAGATATTCTAAATACGATTTTTTTTTCAAATTGAATTAAGCATAAAAAAGATTACAGAATTTATGAAGCAGCCAAAGACCAGCAGTCACATACAACCGCAGCTTGCAAAAGAAAGGCATACAATAGCATTAACCTTCTGTTGAGTATGTGAAGTCTAACGGTCACATTGACCTCTGTCTCTTCACATTCCTTTTTTTTTTTCACTTTTCGCTGTTCTTTATGTTTGTAACTGGGGACTTCATTTTGTAAGTGAAGTGATTGATGTTCTTTATGTTTGTAATTGGGGACTTCATTTTGTAAGTGAAGTGACTGATGTTCAGTATGTTTGTAATTGGGGACTTCATTTTGTAAGTGAAGTGACTGATGTTCAGTATGTTTGTAATTGGGGACTTCATTTTGTAAGTGAAGTGACTAATGAAGTGTAATGTACACGCTGCTGTGAACATGAATAAAACAGAGTTTCCCCCAAATTTTTCCGTGGACGTAGCCATTAATGGTGAACCACGTAATTGTTGTCTCCATGTGATTGTTTTAATATTTATCTTTTCACTTTGCTGTTCTGTTATTTCAATTCAATCTTTTTGCTGCACTTTATATTCAACAATTGGTATCAGAGCTTGAGGTGAGATTGCGAAGAGATGGAGGATGGAGATAGGTTCAGAATTGAGAAGTTCTCAGGGCAGAACTTTGGCATGTGGAAGCTACAGATGGAAGCCTTGCTGATTCAAAAAGACCTCTCAATTAAGTTAGAGGGGAAGTCCAAGAAACCTGCTGATATGTCGGATGGGGATTGTGACAGATTAGACAAGAAAGCGAAGGCAACCATCATCCACTCTGTTAACAGCAATGCTTTATTCAATGTTGCAATGGAGAAGACCGCAAAGGGTTTATGGGACCATTTATCTGGTATGTATGAGAGACCCTCTGATGCTAATAGAGTTTTCGTGATGATGAAATTGTTTAATTTGAAGATGAAGGAAGGCAGTTGTGTTTCCAACTATGTTACCAACGCAACGTGACGAGAAACGGAATATTTAGAAGTTGCGTAAAAGAAATGGATTTTAAATATATACATATTTTTTCAAAAAAAAAAAAGATTTATTATAAAGTAAAACACTTGAGAATAAAACTAGGAAGAAAACAAAAACTACATCTTAATAAATATATATTTTTATGATTTAAAAAACATAAAACCATGTCTAAAAAGCCATGCATTTGTGTTTTTTAATAAAACTAAATCTATGAATTTTTTTTAAATAAAAAAAAAACCACACATTTATTTTTAAGGTAAGAATTAAACATTATAAAAACCATAAATTTATTCTTTTAATAAAATTTGTTTTGAAAATACAAAACTATTTTAATATCATAATAAAAACAATATTATTAAATCACTTTTATTTGGTAATGAATATGCAATATTATAAAATGTGAAGATTTTAATAAAAGTTTGATTTCAAATTTTAAAACAAACGAAGTTTACAGAAGAAAAATGTTTGTTGGCAACACAGAAACGACCGTTTCTTAGGGCAACGACATTTCGCCCGTTAGAAACGGAAACTAGGTAGGAACGTCGCGTTTCTGGTAACTATGGTTTCCAATTATCTGAATGAATTCAATACCATAATCAACAGATTGACTTCTGTTGACATTGATTTTCAAGAAGAAATCAAAGCCATTCTTCTGTTATGTTCTCTTCCTGATAGTTGAGAAGGTGTTGTAATGACAATCAACAATTCAATATCCAAAAATAAAGGACTCAATGAGAAGGGAAGTGGTTTGAAACTTGATGATGTGGCTGCAATTCTTTTCAGCGAAGACATGAGAAGAAAACATCATAATACTTCATCCGGAGAGGCTTTATAGAGGGAGATCCCAAGAACGGGGAAGAAACCACAATAGAAGGAGATCTAAATCTTTCAAAAGATCTAAATCAAGGGGCAGAAATTTAGGGTGTTGGTTTTGTGGCAATGATGGTCACATCAAAAAGAATCGCTGGTCATACAAGAAGGCGGAGAGTCAAGGAAAAAAAAAAAGAAAATGTAGTTAATGCAGCGTATGAAGATGATGCAGGTGCAATGGTTTTATCCATTGGAGAAGCTACAACTAATACACGGGTGTTGGATTCCGTTGCTTCTTTTCATGCCACTCCATGCCAGGAAAGTTTAAAAAATTATCAAGAAGGCAAACTTGGTAAGGTATACCTTGGTGACAATGAACCATGTGACATTGTGGGTAAAGGAGATGTGATGTTAAAGTTAAGAAATGGGAATAATTGGTTGTTGCGAGATGTGAGATATGTTCCTCAACTCGAAGAATCTGATTGGAAGGTGACCAAAGGAGTGAGCTTTGGCACAAGAAGAAGGGCCTTGAAATTTTACTCGAGGGATCAACTTCCAAATTTGAAATCTATTGATTTAGACTTGTGTGAACATTAACAAAGTAGGGTCAGCTTCTCCACTATGATACACCTAAAGTTCAAAAGCGCAACATTATTTGTTTAATGATCAATCTACAATTCCAAGGGTAGTTGTAAACCCTGGAAACTGCACTTGAAATGTTTCGTAGATTTGAGTCTTAGCTACTTCATTTTTTTCTGTATTATGATATTACAACGAGGCTAGATGAGTCAAAGACTGTGTGTGATTTGACGGTAATCAACGCATTACCATCAGATTTGGAATGGTAGAGCACTTGGGAAGTGCTAGGTTCCTACCCTGTCCAATCCATGGGGAAAAAATCAAAATAGAAGTTCATTTTCATCTGTAATTCTTTTTAATGAAATGAGTTTGTGTGTTCTGAAAGCCTAAGAACTGCAAAGTGCCATGTAAACTTTGTTTTGGCTTAAAATGGAAGTCTGACCAGGATATCTATTCTATCAAATTTAAATGCCATTTGCGCCCATCCTCAAAGGGAGCTTGCCTTATGATGCTGGGTACTCACGCTCCACAATACACTCTTGGAAATATATTGATCCACACCACAATTAGAAGTAAAACCCCTCCTACAGAATGCTCTACTAACAAATTTGTTAAGATGGACACATTACATTAGATCCCATGAGTTTATGATTTACAAGAGAAAAAACAACGCACTCCAACTTAAAAAATTGTCAGATCCGTCATCTGAAATTATCCGGACAAAAAATGATTCATATTACATTAGATTACATCTCTCAGCCTTTTATGCTCGAGAGCTTTACAGATGAGAGTCGTTTACAACAATTTTGAAAAAGGGAAGATAGAAGGAGAATCTCAAATGAGTTGTCAGGTGTCTTAGGATATAACCCAAGTCTTGGCCTGTGCAAACCATGGATCTGATCTTTTTGCAATTCTGAGCTCTCCCAAATGCAAAATGATACAGATTCTTTAGCTTCCACATATTTCAAAGCACACCCACACCTGCCTACACTTCACTGTTGAAGAACATCAGCTGAAAGGGCAGGAAGAGGAGGCAGAGCAACCTCTAAAAGAGCTTATTTTGTGGTCTTAAACGTGCTTTTACCGATTTAAAGAGAGAGTTAGCAATGGCTGCTTTCACATGCCCTCGCCTTGGGATGTTTCTCGCTATTGATGGAGATGCAACTGCCTTACCCATTTGATTTCACAGATATTACACAGACAGAAGCTGTAAACACACAAAGCTTCCCCACAACCACTCCGATTTAGAAGTGTTACTGGATTTGCACAAGGCTGCATTTAAAGAAACGATTTGGGGGCTAATGCCCTAATGTAATAGAGTTTATTGTGGGGGAAAGCAAATTTTTATTTAGAAAAAACAAAAAAAAGTGGTGTACACCCACTCTTAACATATTAAACACGTTTTGTCAAAGCACATCTTATACTTTATTCGGGATAATTACAATAGTACAGAAAGTACTAATTTCAACTTTGGATTTGTTGCCAACTTGCCATTGCTTGAGACTTAAAAAGGATAAAAAGGATTTTTTCTTCTTGAGAATGTGTACCTATTTATTCTCTGAGTTGGGTGAATGATCGCCAATTTGCCATATAAATTCTAAAGTAAATAGGGAGCAGCATCTTTTAGGCTTTGAAAATGGCGTGGTGCATGCATCTTAAACCACCAGTATGATAATAAAAAATAATGGAAATATCCAATAATACATGGAAGCATGCAAGATATGACAGTTTTAGTGCCAACACTCTAGTTAGTTTTTTAACTTCAAAACATATCACATTAGTCTTGCAGAGGAGGAACAGGTAAACGACCCTCAAATTTTAAGCTAATTTAAATAAAAGATTAATAAATTAAATCGGATATAAATGAGTGAGTATAGTATATTTATTTTACATAAATTTATGTAAAAGATGTGGAGATATTATTTTTGAGGCTCCTATTTCACTTATGTAAATGATCTCTTTGAATATCTTTTATATTGATTTATCTAAGATAGGTATGCTAGTTTTATATTTAGAATTGTGTCTCTAAGGTCAATTACAAACTTAATCTTTGATAGCTTCCCTAGGGGACACTTATGGCTTATATTGTTGGTTATGATATTTAAGTTTTATTTGTTTACAATAATTTTTTTGTTAAATGGTATTTTTATATTTATTAGTTTTATTTAAGTATTGAATGTTTATATAATGCATTTTTTTATGAATAAGTGTTTTATATTATTTTGTATAAAGATTTATATTACATATATCTTAAAAAAAGGTGGGTGGAAAAAATTACACCTTGAAAGTCCAAGCAAGGCCAAGCCTTAAACAACAATTCTCAAAAGAAAAATAAGAAATACAATAGATTTTAAATATCAAAAAAAAAAATTGTAAATTATATATTTATAAAATAATAATTTATATTATTCAAAATTTGTAAAAGGAAATTAACCTTTCCCTTAAATTAATTTAGGCTAATTAAATGAATGCACACAATTAAATATAATCCAATTTAGTTGAAAGTAAATGATATAGTAGTTGGGAATGAATAATTTAAAATAATTGTTCAAATGTTAAATTGGGAAATTAAATGTGAGGGATCAAAATACTTAGCTTTGGAAAAAACAATGAAGAATTATGCACTATTGAACTCAATCGCCTAGATACTATAAATTAATGCTCTCTATCAGATATATGCCTTATGCCTCCAATACATGATAGTCTTCAAATTCATTATTGGTCAAATGTGTGCCATGTAGATCAATCTTGCTTGCAACATGTGAGAATGAGTTAATGCACAAAACTAATTTGTAACCTACAAGAATGAACCTACTGATAGTGGACTAATGTAACCTACTTCGTCGTGATCTCTACTCTTCACTGATTGGCAAGGATTGTTAGTATTTAAAAGTACCTTGGGGAAGTCATATGATCACAAAGGCCAAGTTCTCTTAGGTCAACCCCCTTGAATGGATATACTTTAGAGTCATGGTAATGATTTAAGACATCATTGTTTAATCATGCAAATGTCCTAAAATAACGATGTAGAATTAAATTCTTTTAAATACTCCAAATCGAAAGATTCATAGGATGATTTCTTCTTGAAGTGCAAATGATAATGATTGATGCTTAGATTTTCTTTCCCTAAAATAATGGACATTAAATGCCTTTAAATACCAAGACATAATATGAATTGCATGAAATGTGTACCAAGTCAACTCATAATGGCTAATAGAATACGCAAGAGTTGGCAAAGATTTAAAATTTGAATTTTTCAATTTTGGGTCAAATTTTGCATGGTGCAAGATCTTTCCCACATGCCATGAGATTGACGTAGGACAACAAAGTGCAAATATGAGGATGGAGAATGAATTTTTGGTCACGAGGGGCAATAATAGGCATAATAAATGGTAGTTTTATAGAAACATATGTGAATACAAATAAGAAAGAGATGAATGTACGAGAATGAGTGTAAATGGAGAGGGGTAATGGATTGAGGAACAAGCCCAACTTTGCACAAGAGTATGCCATTTATTGATATGTAATTATATTAAGCATTCCATCAAAATAGGCCCAAAACTAAATGGGAATTAGTATGGGTATGGAGATTTCACCATTACATTTTACTCCCACTTTGAGGTGCATGTGAATTGGAACATAAGCACATATTTCAAAGTAAATGAACGCTCATAAACATGCATGTAAAGTAAATATTTAATCTAATTTAGGATATCATCGTCCATGTAAATTAATGGAGCTCCACTAGATCTCATTGTGTGTGTTCATCCTTCAATATGTGTGCTCCATGGGAACATGCAAAATTTAAAAAGATGTGTAATGAGTAGTTTGTATCATGCAAGTAAAGATAAAGGATAACTATAAGCTAAATTTATTGTCTACAATCATGAGAGAGAGTGTGGGGTTAGAAAATATTCCACCTATATGAAAAGTGGTATAATATATTAGGTATTATCATGCTATGTGATAATGATCTATCTAGAGATGATGGTGAATCTCTATATTGATACATTTATCTATTTATAAGCTCAACAAAGGAGTGTTAGGAATTGGATATGCCCTCCCTTGAATTGGTTGTAGCCCTCAGATGTAAGGAATTGGAGGAGAGGGAAAAATAGTGTTGGTCATGATGTTAGTCATTCGCAAACATAGAATAAAAGTTACACAACAACCTTTACTCATCTTGAAAGATACGATGAATTCAGAGAATTCATGATCCCAAGTCTCCGTTGATTAGGTCTTAATCTACTGACGTTACTCAGTGGTTGATGTGTGTTGCTGTTTTCCATTCAGGGGCCTTACGTGTTTCTGCAAAGTTCATCATCATTATCTTCAAATATCCTGCTTTGGATGTTTGCTCTGCATAAGTCTCCAACAATTCTACCTCTGCACTGTGAATTTAGTCAAATAATGTGCCTACAGGCTGATATTTGCATGATTTCTATCATTATTTATGATTCTTTGCATGATATTTTCAATAATACATGCAATTAACTCAAATATGCTAATGATTTTCAGTTACCTACGGGATTTCAGCATATTTCTCTGTTCTGCTTATTATTTCTCATGATTTGCAGTTATGGTGATGAATTTATGAAATTGAAAAAGGAAAAGGGTTAAAGAATAAGATTCCCAAAACTACTGGACTTAGATCACTGATCCACATACAAGCTCCCATACATGCAATGAAAAGAAGGAAACTAAAATCATACTTCACCAGGACATTCCACAAATCCGCATGATCTAGTGCAAATCTTCAAAGGAAAAGTTGACAACAACATGTAATGAAATGAAAGCGCTTCCAGTTGAACACAACATTCACCAGTACATATCCAGAAATCAACAAGAAGATTACGTAAAATTTACAATCAGGATGTAATCTGAAACTTCATATCCATTCAGTATGCTCAAGAACAGGTACATTTACAGTGATCTGAAGAAAGAACCTTGACATTTCAACAATTCTATCCTCATTAGTCTCAGTAATCCGATCTCCTAATTGATTCTACAGTAATTAGCCTTAATGCGCCAGATGCGTCTGTGTATTCTAATGTATATCTTCTCTTATTTGATGACAAGCTCTGGCTCTTATATAGAACAACTGCCAGAAAATAGTTACAGTGATCCAAGGATCAGGATCCTCTCATAGCAATCAACGGTCCAGATGAAAAGCACATGCTTCTCTAGTTAGCAAATGTACAGCTGGCACAGAATATTCCAGCATCTTCAACTTGATTCGGTCTCTAGCTGGCGAACATCATATTTGACAACATCCTCCTCATTTCTGGTTCATGTTGTCTCCATGTGCAACTTTGTAATTATCAGCTTCAGCAGCAGCCCTAACAGCATCATGACCTCAATGCTCAGCTTCAGCAGCAGCATCATGACTTCAATGCTCAGCTTCAGCAGCATCATCATGACTTCCTGCAAGTAAACAGACAAACATTAAGTTCATCATCATGCGGATAAACAACAGGAAGTAAAACGTTTTATTAAACAAGCCCCCAATGTGCAGCTACAGGCAATCAGGCTTTACCTGTGGAAAATATGCACTAAATGCATAAACAACATAAAACAACCAGGTCAACCATCGTTGACCAAAATCAGGCAGTCGGGCTTTTAAATTTCTATCGCTTCATGTTTTTGCCCATTTTCTTGTATATCGGGTTCAAAATATGATCAGGTATCTCAAAATATACAAGGAAATAACCGCTCTTAACAAATTACTTCACATCTGGCTTTGCATGCTCTGTTTGTATGTTTCGGGTCATCATCATCATGCATCGGTGTGACCACATATGATCGGGGTGACAATATTAGACTTGGCCGATGGCAACAGTTATACCTACGCCGAAAATTATGATGATGCCCAACTCTATGTCTTCTATCCAGCTGCAGGATATTGTGAAATATGATGCTCCTCCTTTCCGAATGCTCTGATGAAAAGCACATCAGGATGTTTCGTTTCTGCATATTGGGGAAAGAAAGACATCATCATCATCATGTCGAAGGAGAAATAGGAGGATTTGGAATATGATCCTGCTGCTGAGGAAAGGAATATCATGGTGACGTCATCGTCATATTCGGGCTTCAATAAAATGCAAAGGGATGACGTCACCGTCATGTTTCGTTAAGATCAGGGGATAAATGTAATATCGGGTCACCTTAGGAAGATGATCAGGTGATGAAAGTAAAATGACCCCTTTGCGGCCAAGGTAACCCCTTCGAAAGATCAGGATGATGATCATCAGCATATCCGCACTAGGTGATCTAAAATATGATCCTGCTGAATGTCCCGATGACATCATCAGGATATCCGGGGCTTTTGTTAATCTTCGAACATGACGTCATCGTCATCATCATATTGGCGAACAGGATCATGCCTTGGAAAATATCCTGCCGAAGGAGAAATGTGATGGTGACGTCATCCTGATATTTGCTTCTTCGTTTATCAGGTCGGGATGACGTCATCAAGATATTTGCAAAAGGTTATATTTCTCGACAGGAGGATATTGCGAAATGTTGGGTAGACGAACAAGATCATGATGATCTTGTCAACATGACTTAGGAATGGAATATCGCCCTCCGTTTGAAAGATAAGGTGATCATCATGATCACGCAAAAGGAGATCAGGAGGATATTATGAAATATGATCCTGCCTTGAAAGATCATGATGATGATGATCACCAGGACTTTGTCGTGCGCATGCAAATTTTGCAGATGGTGGGTTTCTTAAGTAGGGTGATGTTATAATATTAGCATGATATTATAATATCGGGTGATGTTAGAATATCATGATGCTCGCGATGTTTCCAAGGTCGCTTGACGGGTAAAACACACTATCACTTAAGATTGACGTCTGGATGTTTCGGGACTGCATGATTTTTATATCGGGTGATAGACCAAGATCATGATGGTGACCTTTCGCGATACAAAAGACCGCTTGACGGGAAAAGCTTACTATGACTTAAAGTTGACGTCCGGATATTTTGACCTCAGGATATTATCGGGGGGTTTCAAATATGATGATGATGATCTTCATACAGCAAAACTGAGTTTATAACATATGACCTTCTTCATGCGAATATCAGGTTTGACCAAAACTTTGACTGTGCATAACTCCCTCATATGGACGAATTTTCAAGTGATGTAAAAGGCAAACCTGCATGGAATTTCAAGCTCTTTCTAACTATGAGGTCATAGAAACAAAGTATGAACTTTGACAAACTAACCTCATGATGATGACCAACTTCATCGAATATCATGATGATGATGCACCTGACCTATTTTACCAAACCGCCAGAAAGCAGACAACACAAACCAAGCCAAAAGTTGGGTCCCTGTTTTGCCAAGTCAAAATGGGGCGTGTTGTGTAACCACACAACAACTTGCCACCAAAGAAAACAACAAAATTCAAATGATTCAAGTGATGTGATCACATTTATCTATAGTGTTCTAATTCTGTCTAAGTAAAATCATCATGATCTTTGAATGATAAAGTTTCATCAAGGTAACAATGCTAACAAAGGATCATGTGTGTGCATATGATTAATTATCCTCATCTTGAAAGCAAGTTGAAAATATAAGTAACTAGTGTTAAACTACATAGTTGGAGATCATCCCTCATAGCCAACCTAGATAGAGCCTTGCTGCCAGCAGGCATTCATAGCCCCGGCAAGGTTATCTATACAATCTCCCTAAGTAGAGCCCCACTGCCAGCAGGCATCTATAGCCCCGGTAGAGTTACTTAGATGGCCTAATTTTATTGTTTATATTTTTTTTATATATATATCTGATATCATCATGTCAGCTCATTTGTACAAGGTATGGTCACTTGCAGCTTTAGGTTGGAGATTGTATTGGCAGCAAGGGAGTCCCTTTAGATTTTTCACTTAACACCTATACTCATAACTTCAACAAGCCCAAGGCTGTTAGGTGTTTCATTGTGTTTGATTCACTTTGGACAAGAAAAGGCACCTGATGAAAAGATATTATAAAACCTGATCATGAGTATTTATCAGAATGAATTACAATCTATATCTAAATCTGATCTCATCACTTGAATCCTAACAATTTAGTTATTTTCTTAGGTGATGAAGTGCATCATCTTGACTTACCAAAACAAAACTCAACCAAAACAACACAAAACAGAAGAAACACTATACAAACAACTAACCTACAAAAAGGAAACAACAGGAACAGAACAAGAAAGCAAAACAAGCAGACTGTACAAACAACTAACCTACAAAATTATATACAAACCACTACTAGGCAAACAAAAACCAGAAAAAGACCTAAGGACACCTGTATTTGCATACTTCTTTTGATTGTGCAGGAGCATTAGGGTATTAGTTATGGTTCTCAACCTAGCAAATTTATCTTTATATTCTGAAAAATATTCTGATATTCTGAATTCACTGTATTCAACAGAACAACTCTTGATGATCAGCAACTGAGGCAGCTCATCATGTTCATGATTAATCCATATGCATGTCTTATCTCCTGAATTTCCATAATTAAAATAGTATTCAACATCATTTACTGTGGAAAGGAGAAATACAACCTGGTGTATTTCTGGCTTTGCTGGACATGCTTCTTCATTGGCAGTTGGTCTTCCATTTGTCATTATATTTTCACTGCTTGGCTCAGTGCCTGGTCCCTCTTCAAATTGAAGGATGTATGACCTTTGATGTATTAATTCTTCATCTTTATCCAGCCTTATCCCTTCATTCTGGATGTTCAGTTTATCCTCCAGTTCAAGAAACTTCTCAATATTTTCTTCAATTTCCTGCACATCAGCATCTAAATAAGTATCTTTACTATCACAACCTGATATACAGAAATTTATCATTTCTAAATCATTTGACTGTAAAGGAGAAACAACTTTCACTTGATGAGGACACTCCCCTGTTTCATTTTCAAAATATTTCTGGAGTGACATCCGATTATGCACAACAACTCCAAAGTCTTCTACATCTTCATCTTTCAGGAATTGTTCATTAAATAATTCACATTTTCTATTTATTAGAGGATCTGGTTCCTTTAACCTGCAACATTCTTGCATTTGATCATTTAATTCAAGGAAGTCAGGTAATAAATCAGCATTTATTTTCTTCTCTATGACTCCCTGAGTTACCATCATAGGAACTTCATCATCAGGAGTGCATTTAAATTGTTCTACTATCTGTTTACACTTCTCTTTACCATAGAATGACTCCAGGAAAGATGTTTCATCTTCTTTATCAAAAGTATTAGGATCAGAATCAAAAATATTATCCTGATGAGTGATTTCTTCTCTAAAATTTTCACAAGATTCATACCTGCATACTGACTGGTCCTTACTTGTACTAGGAAGTAGAGAACTCCTATCAATCTCACCACAAAATGAATCCAGGAAAGATGTTTCCTCTTCATTACCTTCTGGAACTGACTCAGCTATTGTATTTTCTAGAATCTTTTTCAACATGATCAGGCAGGCGTAGCAATCTCTCTCTGAATGCTCTTCATCATGTAATCTGCACCAGCTTTCAATCAAGACATCATCAGTGGGCAAACTTAATATTTGACTACACTGTATATTTCTAGACAAGTATAATTCAAAATCTTCAGAGCGGTCCATTTCAGTGCCTGGACAATTAATAACTTCTAGTGCTGCATCTGCTTGTTGCTCCAGAATTTCCTCATTTTCCTGGCAAATTTCAGCCCTGAACACATCCGAGAAGAATATTAGTCCTTTCAAATATAAATCCAACCTTGTAAGGAAAGTTAAACAATTAATTTCACTGTGTTCCACAGTCTGGTGTATCCTGCAACAGGTAGATAAACCAAAGTTAGACAAACTGTGAGGGTAAAGCTGCCTATTTAAAGTTTCCTGAAATAAAGGAATGTTAACTTGACAATTGCCTTCATCTACATCCATCAAAATGAGACTATATTTTTCAATTTTTTAGTATTTTGCAATTTTAAGGAGATCCATCATATCTCAGAATAAAACTTGAAAGTTCAGAAAATCAAACAAATCTTTGATGTTTCGAGCTAGATCTTTGCAAAGGTACAACCAAAACACCTCAGATGAGAGATATTTGCAGACATTTAACTCAAATGCTGAAATATTTATGCAATATTTGTAGAAATCCAAAAATTCACAGCTCAGGCCCTCCTTCTAGCGCCAATTTATGTTGCGTTAGAAGCGAGGGGCCCGCATATATGTTAGCAAGATTTAAAGCGGGCTGATAAACAGAGGCAGGGGATATCACGTCAACTGAAAAGAATTTATTTGCTGAGAAACAGCTCAGCTGCCCTCCTTCTAGCGCCAATTTATGTTGGTCATGATGTTAGTCATTCGCAAACATAGAATAAAAGTTACACAACAACCTTTACTCATCTTGAAAGATACGATGAATTCAGAGAATTCATGATCCCAAGTCTCCGTTGATTAGGTCTTAATCTACTGACGTTACTCAGTGGTTGATGTGTGTTGCTATTTTCCATTCAGGGGCCTTATGTGTTTCTGCAAAGTTCATCATCATTATCTTCAAATATCCTGCTCTGGATGTTTGCTCTACATAAGTCTCCAACAATTCTACCTCTGCACTGTGAATTTAGTCAAATAATGTGCCTACAGGCTGATATTTGCATGATTTCTATCATTATTTATGATTCTTTGCATGATATTTTCAATAATACATGCAATTAACTCAAATATGCTAATGATTTTCAGTTACCTACGGGATTTCAGCATATTTCTCTGTTCTGCTTGTTATTTCTCATGATTTGCAGTTATGGTGATGAATTTATGAAATTGAAAAAGGAAAAGGGTTAAAGAATAAGATTCCCAAAACTACTGGACTTAGATCACTGATCCACATACAAGCTCCCATACATGCAATGAAAAGAAGGAAACTAAAATCATACTTCACCAGGACATTCCACAAATCCGCATGATCTAGTGCAAATCTTCAAAGGAAAAGTTGACAACAACATGTAATGAAATGAAAGCGCTTCCAGTTGAACACAGCATTCACCAGTACATATCCAAAAATCAACAAGAAGATTACGTAAAATTTACAATCAGGATGTAATCTGAAACTTCATATCCATTCAGTATGCTCAAGAACAGGTACATTTACAGTGATCTGAAGAAAGAACCTTGACATTTCAACAATTCTATCCTCATTAGTCTCAGTAATCTGATCTCCTAATTGATTCTACAGTAATTAGCCTTAATGCGCCAGATGCGTCTGTGTATTCTAATGTATATCTTCTCTTATTTGATGACAAGCTCTGGCTCTTATATAGAACAACTGCCAGAAAACGGTTACAGTGATCCAAGGATCAGGATCCTCTCATAGCAATCAACGGTCCAGATGAAAAGTACATGCTTCTCCAATTAGCAAATGTACAGCTGGCACAGAATATTCCAGCATCTTCAACTTGATTCGGTCTCCAGCTGGCGAACAACATATTTGACAACATCCTCCTCATTTCTGGTTCATGTTGTCTCCATGTGCAACTTTGTAATTATCAGCTTCAGCAGCAGCCCTAACAGCATCATGACCTCAATGCTCAGCTTCAGCAGCAGCATCATGACTTCAATGCTCAGCTTCAGCAGCATCATCATGACTTCCTGCAAGTAAACAGACAAACATTAAGTTCATCATCATGCGGATAAACAACAAGAAGTAAAACGTTTTATTAAACAAGCCCCCAATGTGCAGCTACAGGCAATCAGGCTTTACCTGTGGAAAATATGCACTAAATGCATAAACAGCATAAAACAACCAGGTCAACCATCGTTGACCAAAATCAGGCAATCGGGCTTTTAAATTTCTATCGCTTCATGTTTTTGCCCATTTTCTTGTATATCGGGTTCAAAATATGATCAGGTATCTCAAAATATACAAGGAAATAATCGCTCTTAACAAATTACTTCACATCTGGCTTTGCATGCTCTGTTTGTATGTTTCGGGTCATCATCGTCATGCATCGGTGTGACCACATATGATCGGGGTGACAATATTAGACTTGGCCGATGGCAACAGTTATACCTACGCCGAAAATTATGATGATGCCCAACTCTATGTCTTCTATCCAGCTGCAGGATATTGTGAAATATGATGCTCCTCCTTTCCGAATGCTCTGATGAAAAGCACATCAGGATGTTTCATTTCTGCATATTGGGGAAAGAAAGACATCATCATCATCATGTCGAAGGAGAAATAGGAGGATTTGGAATATGATCCTGCTACTGAGGAAAGGAATATCATGGTGACGTCATCGTCATATTCGGGCTTCAATAAAATGCAAAGGGATGACGTCACCGTCATGTTTCGTTAAGATCAGGGGATAAATGTAATATCGGGTCACCTTAGGAAGATGATCAGGTGATGAAAGTAAAATGACCCCTTTGCGGCCAAGGTAACCCCTTCGAAAGATCAGGATGATGATCATCAGCATATCCGCACTAGGTGATCTAAAATATGATCCTGCTGAATGTCCCGATGACGTCATCAGGATATCCGGGGCTTTTGTTAATCTTCGAACATGACGTCATCGTCATCATCATATTGGCGAACAGGATCATGCCTCGGAAAATATCCTGCCGAAGGAGAAATGTGATGGTGACGTCATCCTGATATTTGCTTCTTCGTTTATCAGGTCGGGATGACGTCATCAAGATATTTGCAAAAGGTTATATTTCTCGGCAGGAGGATATTGCGAAATGTTGGGTAGACGAACAAGATCATGATGATCTTGTCAACATGACTTAGGAATGGAATATCGCCCTCCGTTTGAAAGATAAGGTGATCATCATGATCACGCAAAAGGAGATCAGGAGGATATTACGAAATATGATCCTGCCTTGAAAGATCATGATGATGATGATCACCAGGACTTTGTCGTGCGCATGCAAATTTTGCAGATGGTGGGTTTCTTAAGTAGGGTGATGTTATAATATTAGCATGATATTATAATATCGGGTGATGTTAGAATATCATGATGCTCGCGATGTTTCCAAGGTCGCTTGACGGGTAAAACACACTGTCACTTAAGATTGACGTCCGGATGTTTCGGGACTACATGATTTTTATATCGGGTGATAGACCAAGATCATGATGATGACCTTTCGCGATACAAAAGACCGCTCGACGGGAAAAGCTTACTACGACTTAAAGTTGACGTCCGGATATTTCAACCTCAGGATATTATCGGGGGGCTTCAAATATGATGATGATGATCTTCATACAGCAAAACTGAGTTTATAACATATGACCTTCTTCATGCGAATATCAGGTTTGACCAAAACTTTGACTGTGCATAACTCCCTCATATGGACGAATTTTCAAGTGATGTAAAAGGCAAACCTGCATGGAATTTCAAGCTCTTTCTAACTATGAGGTCATAGAAACAAAATATGAACTTTGACAAACTAACCTCATGATGATGACCAACTTCATCGAATATCATGATGATGATGCACCTGACCTATTTTACCAAACCGCCAGAAAGCAGACAACACAAACCAAGCCAAAAGTTGGGTCCCTGTTTTGCCAAGTCAAAATGGGGCGTGTTGTGTAACCACACAACAAATAGTATATGAAATTTAAATGTAATCTAAGCATAGAGCACATGTATCATGTAAAGTAAGTTAGTGTCATGAATGCATAATGTAACAATAAGATAAAACATCTCAAATGATATGCATGGTAAGCACATGAGCTAGTGATAAGCATGAAGGAATATAACTTCACCCTTAATATGGGAAAATGAAAGTGGTAACACACTTAATGGCCAAAACACTCATGTAAGTACATAGAACACTAGAAACACATATGGCTCAAAGAGCATGAACACACAATGCTCAAGATAAGTCAATAATTCCCTAGTGGTAAGATAGATCTAGGTACACATGACATATTAGGTGAGCTACCATGTGACCAATACTATGGAGAAGGTTATGGTGTCCCTATTGTGACTCCAGGAGCATGAGAAAATAGTAAAATGGAGAAGGCATGATGCCCCCAGTGTGATATGAGAGTCAGGGTATATTTTAAGAAATGATCTCTTGAAATTTCTATAGAAATCTTGGTGTATATGCTTAATTTAGAACAAACACTAAAGATATTAAAGTAATGTTAAACCCTTCATTCTAAATCAAACCATACCTTCTATTGAGCTAAAGAGAGTTCAAACAAAATGTTACAAATACTTGATAATCTTACCGATACAAACCCTCTTTGTTAAAATTGATTGCTCAAGATGTGATTGATGTGGTTGCTCAAGGAGTCATGCAAGATTTCTATAGCATACATACCTTTCAATCTTGTATTGTTGATTTGATGGGGGATTGGGTTGGATTTATATATTTTTGATTGAGGATGTGGATGGTCTAGATTTAAAGATGTAGTATGAGAATGGATGGATAAGATTGATTAGGGAAAACTTACTAAGTTTTTGGTAGCTTCTAGAGAAAGATAAAAGATCAATGGTCAAGATTGATTGCAAATGGATGGTGGAGATTGATTGAGATGAGTGTGGATGGACATGTGAATATTTGAATTATCTATTTATTTATTTTGAATAAATAGATGAATGATGTGGAAATATTTATTTATTTAGGATAAATGGAGAAACAATTAATTAATTAGAGATGACTAATTAACCAAACAATAAAGATTAATTTAGTTAATTAGAGAATGTGATATAGAAAAAACATGATATGGAAAAGCAATGATGGAATTGCCATGAAATGCCTCAAGGATTAACATAGATGCAAGAAAAATAAGAAACACACAAGCAAGAAAGAAAATATGCACAAACAATGAAAAGATAAACAAGATTTTGCCCCCGATCAAGCTAAAAATTGGATTTGGATGATATCTTTCCTATACCCTTAAGAAATGATATATGCTAGGGGTTGGATTGGAAATGATATATCTTGACAAAGTTGTTGGATTGGGAATGATATATAGGTATGTGCAGGATCATGATGGGCCAAATAGTGGCAATGGAAAAAAAATCGTGTGAAAGTGTTAGCCAAAATTGTGAAACACTTTTTTAGGCTTGGATTTAGGCTTGGGAAGTTTTCTCAAAATGGATATCTGTTATGGAAAAATGCATTTTTAAAGCATTTTTCCATAATGGATATTCGTTTCTTGAAAACATATATCTGTTTCTTGAAAACGGATATCCGTTTCTTTTATTTTGATTTAAAAAAATTTCCCTCCAAAATTTAGGCTTAGGAATCCAAACCTAGTTTTTTAACGTGAATGAAGAATTCATCTATTTTTACAGATTTTCCTCGACTTCACCCTTGATGCTGACAGACTTTTTTTTATCCAAATTTGATAAAATCAAATGGGTATATCCAGGAGACTGTCAGGATTCTAAAAATATAATATATGTTTGATTATAATTTTAATAGGTAATTATTAATAATTTTCTACCTACACTATGTCTGAATTCCTAAGAGACACACTGATTGAAAAACACCCATAACTTTCAAACCGTTTGACCTTTTTCAAATCCGAAAGTTGCGTCACACTCTACACTTCATTATATATAGGTCTAATTTTTATTTTGAATTTCATATTTTTTTGACCAAGTTAGGTTGGCTGGAAAATTACTTTTTTTTTTAATATTTTTAAAAAGTTGTAGTAAAAAATTCATAACTAATTATTTACTTACAAAAAAAATTCATAAAAATATGTGTCACATCTGGGCATGTGTCCTCTACTTATATCTAAAGATTCAAAAAAAAAAATTCTCATACTTAGGTTGGCCAGAATGACACCTACTTTTTTTTTTCAAAAGTTTAAGTAGTGCCTCATTGAAATATCCAATTTTCACCAAATAAATTTATTTTTTTTCAAAAAAAACACAGTAGCCCATAAACTACATTCAATTTACTACAAATTGTATTACTACATATTTTTCAAATTATGTAGGTAACCCATTCGAATTTTCTCATGAAGTTGCTTAAGTCTATTTTTTTAGCATTTTCATTGCCACTTAGAGGTATAGTTTGGCCCATCATGATTCTGCACATACCCATATCTTGATGATGATGTAATAATTGGTTGAAACTAAACAAGGATTAGATTTCAACAAGACTAGGGACAAAACCTATGGATTCTTTTTGTTTGGATTTGTTTGAATTGCATTACTATGAAAGATGGGGTGGATTGTGCTAAAATTTGGATGGTTTCTTGTGATTATTATGTTCTATTAGATGATATTGTTGCATTAGATTTCTTGGGATTGTGACGATTGCTTATAACCAACAACAAGGGAAAACCAAGTCTAGTGATAAGGATGAAGGGAAGATTGGATGGAATGATTGAGGGATTATAGTTAATGGATGGAATAGATTGAAAGGAAGCAGGTATACATAGATTCTTCCTACACTAAACTTTTAAAGAGAGTGTTGTGCAAATTTTAATCTTTTAACAATTATAGAAAGTAGAAACACATTTAAACATAAAATAAATAATATACCATAACATAAGTGTATGTGGGGAAAACCCTTTGGGAGAAAAACCACACATTCCAAAGAAACTCAATGTATTATTTAGTTAGCAACACAATTATAATACACTTGTAGAGAAATTCTTCACAGAAGTATCACCAATCAAAGATTTGGAGGAATTATGATAGCATAACAATACCTAAAAAACTTGTTATCAAACCTCCATCTCAAGCACCTAATAAATAGGAGATATAATAAATTAAAGGATATATGCACAAATATGAGGGACCAAAAAGTCGCCACATGATTTTTTGGTCCCATACAAGTTATAACGCGAGCGTGTTATAACGTGCTTGAGTTATGGCTCGATATTACCGATCCTATAATGCAAGCGTGTTTTGCAAAAACAAAACTCTCTCTCTCCCCCCTCTCTCTCTCTTGCATTCGACAGAGAGAGAGTGGGAGAGAGAGAGAGAGTTTGTGTGTTTAGGGTTTAGGGGTTAGGGTTTAGGAGCATTATTTAGGGTTTATGAGTTTAGGGTTTAGGGGAATTACTTAGGGTTTAGGGTTGCTTAGGTTTAGGGTTTAGGGTTTCTAAGGTTTAGAGTTTAGGGGTCAGGGGTTAGGGGTTAGGGTTTAGGGTTTAGAAAGAGATAAAGAGAGGAGACCAATAGAGATTGGGAGAGATAGAGGAGACAGAGGGGAGAGATAGGGAGATAGAGAGTGAGGGACATGTCTAGAGACATAGGGGAGAGATTGAGAGGTAGAGGGACGATAGAGATAGGAAGATAGGGGAGAGATATGGAGATAGAGGTTTAGGGTTTCTTGGGTTTAGGGTTTAGGGTTTGGGGGTTTAGGGGTTTATGGTTTAGGGTTAGGGGTTAGGGTTTAGTGGCATTATTTAGGGTTTATGGTTTAGGGGTTAGGTGTTAAGGTTTAGAGGTTTAGGGTTTAGGGGATAGAGAGAGAGAGAGGATTGATAGGGAGATATAAAGGAGACCAAGGGGAGAGATATAGAGATAGACAGTGAGGGACATGGCCAGAGACATAGGGAGAGAGATTGAGAGGTAGAGGGACGATAGAGATAGGGAGATTAGGGAGAGATAGGGAGATATAGGTTTAGGGTTTAGAGGCATTATTTAGGGTTTAGGGGTTTAGTGGTGCAGGAGCACCCCTACAAGACAGGATATAGGTTAATTGTCTGCATGACAGGACATTAGTCTATTTTTAGCATGTTTGATTTCATAATGTAATAAGGTCCATTAGACCAATGCATATGTATTAGATCAGCCTAGGAGAGTGTGCAGGTAGTTAGAGTTCGTGATCAGGTAGTATGCGCTGTCCTCTCCCAGCCGCTTGGAAGCTCCCAGCCGCTGGGAATCAAGTTGGTAGTACTCGTAGGATATTGCTATATATAACTCAGATCAGTTAGGGTTTGGTATCATGATAAGGAGAGAGTAGTAGTTGTGTTATGTTGTACTGGTGATTGAGTGAGTTCCAGAGATCAGTCCAGACATTATGAAACATTGTTCAGGACATTTGTGTTTCATCTGAATAAGATCTCATCAATTGCATTATCTGGTTTATCAGCTGTTTATGTTTTGATTTCCATTCTGATTATAAGTTGATGGATACTTTCAACCCTTCCACCGGTTGATTCTGTGAATCGGTGGAATGGTCATGCATGTTAGTTTAGGTTGTATTTTAGTTTTCTATTTATGCATTTCATTGTTTGAGAGATCAGTTGGTAGCATGCTGTGAATCAACCTAGCATCCTCATGTGCTAGGATTTAGGAAGATAAACTGTTAAGTTTTGATCTGAAGGTGATCCGGCCCGATCATCACATTTTCTTTGTGAAATTGTGCGGTTCTGTGAAGTTTGCATGCAGCTGACGGATATACAGGGATCTGCATGTGCTTTTCCAGTCGGAGTGAATCGCATCGACATCTGTGAGTATATCGCTATCTGGATCAGGTTATGAAGCTAACGAAGATTGTATGTTTCAAGTGCATCAGGATGATATAGGTTGGATATATACTCAGTGTGTATATCATCGTTAGGATCATCTTTCGTGTGTATCCATCATCGGCATATCGCTATCGTATGCGGAAGTGAAAGTTCATTTTTGGCTAAGGACCGGAAAGGTCATCATCAGGATATTAAGAGATCACCCGGATATTCATTATCATGTTGCGGAGGATATAAGTGTCTTATATCCGGATGACATCATCATCATATTTCTTGCTAACACAGACAGCATCATCATATTTCAAACGAGCATGAAACATCCTCCTGCTAACTACTGTTCACTTCCTTATCGCCTTTCGCCTTTCGCCTGTCAGCAGCATCATGATATTCGGCAAGCGCAAACATCCTCCTGATGTTCACTGTTCATCCTACCGCCAAATTCTACCTTCATCATCATGATGTTCAGCATCACCTTCATCAGCAGGATATAAAATATCCGGTTCCTCCGATATATCCTGATGACGACAGCTTCAAGCACATTTCCTTTGATGCTTACGTCACCCCGATATCCGACTATACAAACAACAGCATCATGATCAAGTCAAGACCCAACTACAGCACACAACCTTGAAGTATAGGGAATATGCTGATAAAAAGAAGAAGGATGTACAGTTTGATGTTGGAGATTTGGTATGGGTTCATTTGAAGAAGGACAGACTTCCTAAGGGAAAATATACTAAACTCATGCAGAGAAAAGTTGGACCATGTCAGATCTTGCACAAGCATGGACAGAATGCTTATGAGATACAACTCCCACCTGATCTTGGTTTGTCCCCTATATTCAATGTATGTGATTTAACTCCATACAAGTCTTATCTAGATGCAGATCAGGAACTCCTACAGGATACAGTCAATGATGACATTCCCAAGCATGATCCTCCACAGTTGCAGAAGGTTTTGGACACCCGAGTGGTCAAACAGACCCGGAACAAACAGTACTTGGAGTATCTAGTCTCTTGGAAGGGAAAACCTAATTCTGAAGCAGTATGGATGACTGAAGAGCAGATCCAGAAACATGGTGCAGATCTTCATACTCTCATCTCAAGTGGACTTGAGATTTCTTCTTCTGGGGAGTATGGTGTAGGAGCACCCCTACAAGACAGGATATAGGTTAATTGTCCGCATGACAGGACATTAGTCTATTTTTAGCATGTTTGATTTCATAATGTAATAAGGTCCATTGGACCAATGCATATGTATTAGATCAGCCTAGGAGAGTGTGCAGGTAGTTAGAGTTCGTGATCAGGTAGTATGCGCTGTCCTCTCCCAGCCGCTTGGAAGCTCCCAGCCACTGGGAATCGAGTTGGTAGTACTCGTAGGATATTGCTATAAATAACTCAGATCAGTTAGGGTTTGGTATCATGATAAGGAGAGAGTAGTAGTTGTGTTATGTTGTACTAGTGATTGAGTGAGTTCCAGAGATCAGTCCAGACATTGTGAAACATTGTTCAGGACATTTGTGTTTCATCTGAATAAGATCTCATCAATTGCATTATCTGGTTTATCAGCTGTTTATGTTTTGATTTCTGTTCTGATTACAAGTTGATGGATACTTTCAACCCTTCCACCGGTTGATTCTGTGAATCGGTGGAATGGTCATGCATGTTAGTTTAGGTTGTATTTTAGTTTTCTGTTTATGCATTTCATTGTTTGAGAGATCAGTTGGTAGCATGCTGTGAATCAACCTAGCATCCTCATGTGCTAGGATTTAGGAAGATAAACTGTTAAGTTTTGATCTGAAGGTGATCCGGCCCGATCATCACATTTTCTTTGTGAAATTGTGCGGTTCTGTGAAGTTTGCATGCAGCTGACGGATATACAGGGATCTGCATGTGCTTTTCCAGTCGGAGTGAATCGCATCGACATCTGTGAGTATATCGCTATCCGGATCGGGTTATGAAGCTAACGAAGATTGTATGTTTCAAGTGCATCAGGATGATATAGGTTGGATATATACTCAGTGTGTATATCATCGTCAGGATCATCTTTCGTGTGTATCCATCATCGGCATATCGCTATCGTATGCGGAAGTGAAAGTTCATTTTTGGCTAAGGACCGGAAAGGTCATCATCAGGATATTAAGAGATCACCCGGATATTCATTAGCATGTTGCGGAGGATATAAGTGTCTTATATTCGGATGACATCATCATCAGGTGCATTGACATCATCATCAGGTGCATGTGACGTCATCGTCATCAGGATATTGCGAATATCACCCTATGCAAGTTTATCCTGCTGTCGCTAAGTGTTTTGGCATCGATGTAAGTCATCGGCATAAAGTTTGGTTAACATCATCAGGATGTTTCAATATGACCGGATAAGTCATATCATGATGCTGTTGTTTGTATAGTCGGATATTGGGGTGACGTAAGCATCAAAGGAAAGGTGCTTGAAGCTGTCGTCATCAGGATATATCAGAGGAACCGGATATTTTATATCCTGCTGATGAAGGTGATGCTGAACATCATGATGATGAAGGTAGAATTTGGCGGTAGGATGAACAGTGAACATCAGGAGGATGTTTGCGCTTGCCGAATATCATGATGCTGCTGACAGGCGAAAGGCGAAAGGCGATAAGGAAGTGAACAATAGTTAGCAGGAGGATGTTTCATGCTCGTTCGAAATATGATGATGCTATCTGTGTTAGCAAGAAATATGATGATGATGATAAGCCGATAGGTATTATAACATGTTGGTTGTGTTAGTGACTCCTCCTTCCCATTTGTAAGCTCCCGTTGCGTTTACCTCTGCATCATTTAGGTGTAGAGAGAGAGAGGGGTTTAGGGTTTAGGGGTTAGGGGTCAGGGTTTAGGGAAATTATTTAGGGTTTATGAGTTTAGGGTTGCTCAAGTTTAGGGTTTAGGGTTTATGGGTTAGGGGTTGGGGTTTAGGGTCCAATTATTTAGGGTTTAGGGTTGCTCAGGTTTAGGGTTGCATGTCAAAAACAATCTCTCTATCTTTATCTCTCTCCCTCCCCTCTTTACCTCATCTCCTCTATCTCTCTCTCCTAGGGTTGCTTAGGTTTAGGATTTAGGGATTAGGGGTTAGGGTTTAGGGTTTAAAGGTTATGGATTAAGGTTTAGAGGTTTAGGGTTTAGGGTTTAGAGAGAGAGGACCAATACAGAGATATAGAGGAGACCGAGGGGAGAGATAGGGAGATAGAGAGTGAGGGACATGGCCAGACATAGGGAGAGAGATTGAGAGGTAGAGGGATGATAGAGATAGGGAGATAGAGGTTTAGGGTTGCTTGAGTTTAGGGTTTAGGGTTTAGTAGTTTATGGTTTCTTGAGTTTAGGGTTTAGTGGTTAGGGGTTAAATTTTAGGGGCATTATTTAGGGTCTAGGGTTTATGGTTTTATGGGTTAAGGTTTAGCGGTATAGTGTTTAGGGTTTGGAGAGAGAGGACCGATTGAGATATAGAGGAGACTGAAGGGAGAGATAGGGAGATAGAGAGTGAGGGACATGGGCAGAGACATAGGAAGAGAGATTGAGATTAGAGGGATGATAGAGATAGAGAGATAGAGGTTTAGGGTTTCTTGGGTTTAGGGTTTAGGGGTTAGGGGTTAGGGTTTAGGGGCATTATTTAGGGTTTAAAGGTTTAGGGTTGCATGTCAAAAGAAGTCTCTCTCTCTCTCTATCTTCTAAACCCTAAATAATACCCCTAAACAATAACCCCTAACCCCTAACCCCTAACCCCTAAACCCTAAACCTGAGGAACGCTAAACCTCTATCTCCCTATCTCTCCCTATCTCTCCCTATCTCTATCATCCCTCTACCTCTCAATCCTTCTCCCTATCTCTCTGGACATCTCGCTCACTTTCTATCTCCCTATTTCTCCCCTCTATCTCCTCTATCTCTCCCTATCTATCTCCTCTATCTACCTATCTATCTCTCCATATCTCCCTATCTCTTGCCTCTCTCTCCCTTATCATTCCTCTATCACCCTATCTCTCCCCTCTCTCTCTCTCTCCCTTATCAACGAAGGAAATGGAAACAAGAAAACTAGGACTCTCTCTATCCCCTCCATCTCCCCCCTCTCCCTCTTCCTCCCTCTACATCTCCATTATCGACAAAGAAAATTGAAACAAGAAAACTAGGACATGAAAAGAGGGATGAGGATATAAATTGGGAGAATGAAATGGAAACAAGATAAAATGAAAGTTGGTTAGATGGGAAGAATGATGAGAGGAGAGGTGGAAAATAGTAGAATACGGGAAATTGGTGGGATCTAAAGGGAAATTAGAAAGGAAAAGGAAATTGGAGAGAGAGAGAGAGAGAGAGAGAGAGAGAGAGAGAGAGAGAGAGAGAGAGAGTTTTCTTTTTTCCATTTCCTTCATCGATAAGGGAGAGGGAGAGATAGGGAAATAGAGGAATGATAGGGGAGAAGGAGGTAAGAGATACGGAGATAGCAAGAGATAGATAGGTAGAAAGAGAGAGGAGATAGATAGGGAGAGATAGAGGAGAAAGAGGGGAGAGATAGGGTGATAGAGAGTGAGTGAGATGTCTAGAGAGATAGGGAGATAAGGGAGAGATATGGAGATAGAGGTTTGGGGTTTCTCAGGTTTAAGGTTTAGGGGTGATGCAGGAGCATCTAGTGGTGTAAGGGCAATCTTGCATCACCCAAAAATATGTTGCTTCAAAATAATTATAGTTGTTTTCATTTCTTTCCATAATTAGTATTTCTGGCTCCATAATCTCCTGAATAATGATGTAGGACTTTTAGTTTTTTTTCAAACTGCTAAAAATAGCAAACTACCAATTTTGGAAAGTTTACTTGCTATTTTAGGAAAGTTTGCATTTTGGCATGGATTGAAGTGAAAACTTACAGAAAGTTACATAATAGAAATATAAGACATTTGGCGAAGGAATCAGGCAAAGATCATTTGTGAGCTAAAAGATATTAAAGTTTTTGTTTTCTGAAAAGCCCTTGAAAATTTTTGAAACGAGATATGAGGCACTAAAACATCCCATAACATCCTAAAAAGTTGATAGAAATCCATTTAAGAATTTCTGGCGTGATAGTTCACATCGAGAGATTTTTGGCGCTTAAAACGGTTCGTCAATCAGACACCCGAATCAAAAGTTATGCTTCCCAGAAGTTGACCTACTTTTGAGGAAGTTGCAAATTTCAAAATTTAGCTGGAGGCTGGCAAAAAGTTCTATTTATGACTATTTTGGAAACCCTAGGTGGTAGTAGAGTTAAGGGGGGAAAGTGTAGAGTCAAGAATAGGTGGGAAAACATAAACCCTAGCTGATTTGGGGTTTACAGAAGGCAGATGATTCCAGAGTCTGGAGATAGGAAGTTATAATGTGATGCAACCTATAGAAGATTCATCCTCTGATTGTATTCAAGCTTCTGTAATGTAATGTTTTGCCCATATCAATAAAAGATCATTCTATTTTCTGTGTGTAATTTTCTATTGTTATGTGTTTTATGATTTACCCCCTTCATCAAGGGGTTAGGGGTTATGATTTAGGGGCATTATTTAGGGTTTAGGGGTTTAGAGAGAGAGAGAGATTGCTTTTGACATGCAACCCTAAACCCTACACCCAAGCAACCCTAAACCCCTAAATCCTAAATAATGCCCCTAAACCCTAAACCCAAGCAACCCTAAGCCTCTAAACCCTAAATAATTCCCCTAAACCCTAACCCCAAGAAACCCTAAATCTCTATCTCTCTATCTTTATCATCCCTCTACCTCTCAATCTCTCAATAATGCCCCTAAACTCTAAGCCTGAGAAACCCTAAACACCTCTCTCTCAACCCCTAAACTCAAGCAACCCTAAACCTTTATCTCCCTATCTCTATCATCCTGCTACCTCTCAATCTCTCTACCTATGTCTCTAGCCATGTCCATCACTCTCTATCTCGCTATGTCTCCTCTCGGTGTCCTCTATATCTCCCTATCAGTCATCTCTCCCTAAACCCTAAACCTCCAAACCTTAACACCTAAATAATTCTCCTAATCTCTAAACACTAAGCCCTAAACTTGAGCAACCTTAAACCCCCAAACACCTAAACATAAACCCAAGAAACCCTAAACCTCTATCTCCCTATCTCTCCCCTATCTCCCTATCTATATCATCTCTCTACCTCTTAGTCTCTCTCCCTATGTCTCTGGACATGTCCCTCACTCTCTATCTGGAGAGAGAGAGGTGTTAGGGTTTCTTAGGTTTAGGGTTTTGGGACATTATTTAGGGTTTATAAGTTTAGGGTTTCTCAAGTTTAGGGAGAGAGATTGAGAGGTAGAGGGATGATAAAGATAGAGAGATAGAGATTTGGGGATTCTTGGGTTTAGGGTTTATGGGAATTATTTAGGGTTTAGAGGCTTAGGGTTTCTTAGGTTTAGGGTTTAGGGGCATTATTTAGGGTTTAGGAGTTTACGGTTGCTTGGGTTAAGGGTTTAGGGTTGCATGTCAAAATTAGTCTCTCTCTCTAAACCCCTAAACCCTAAATAATGTCCCTAAATCATAACCACTAACCCCTAAACCCTAAACCCGAGCAACCCCAAACCTCTATCTCCCTATGTCTCCCTTATCTCCCTATCTCTCTGGACATATCACTCACTCTCTATCACCCTATCTCTCCCCTCTTTCTCCTCTATCTCTCCCTATCTATCTCGTCTCTCTCTCTCTCTCTACCTACCTATCTCTCACTATCTCCATATCTCTTACCTCCTCCCTTATCATTCCTCTATTTCCCTATCTCTCCCTCTCCCTTATTGATGAAGGAAATGGAAAAAAGAAAACTATGACTCTCTTTCTATCTCTCTCTCCATGTATATCATTTTCCCCCTATCTCCCTATCTCTCTCTGCCTCTCAGAGAGAGGGAGAGTGAATGCACAAAACGCGAGTGCATTATAACGCGCTCATGTTATGCATTGCCTTGGTTATTTCCAAGCCTAAGGCTTAGATTTGTCTTGGGCTTCCATCCCAAAGTCTTGGACTGTGTTTAGGAGGTCCAAAGATGTATTTTCCAGATTGTAGAAAAAACCACATAATCTGGAGCATGCTCCCCATTAGGTTTGCACTTATTTCAATGAAAATTCAAAAAAAACCACCATAATCTTAATCTCTTTGTTAGCTATCTAACCATATAATTTTTTTCACATTTTGAGTATGTTAAGGGTTTCATCTTGAATTTCTTTTGTTAGTGTGTCTATTTTTTGTCAAAAACCAGTGTCTAGTATTTTTGACTTTTTTTTAACCGTTCATCAAAATTTGAAACAAGTTACATTTTTAGAAACTAGACTCCATTCTACACGTATTCCAAAAAAAATGATTTTCGATTAGTTTTCAAACATTTTAGGGGGAGCACGGTCAATTTTTTATTTTTTAGGATGTGTCCACTTTAAAAATTAATAAAAAATCAATTATTCATGAAAAAATCATCAAAAAAATCAGGGATAAACTACATGGTGTTAGCTAATTTCTCACTAGAGTGATTATTGAAATATCAAAGAAAAGTTAACATTTTAGGGGGACCACACCAGACGCTGTGTTATGTTTTTTTGAGAAAAATAGGACCAATTTGTGTGCTCCCCCTTTTTGAACCCCTTAATCTCAACCATTTTTGGAAAAAAATAGTAGTTTAGAAACTAGATTTAGAGCACTACGACTCTTGTTTTTGTTCCATCTTCAAATTTTGAGTGTAGCTATCTTCAATTTCTCATCCAACATCAATGTTTCTTGATTTCAGAAAAAAAAGTGGCATCTTAAGACCCCATTTTGGTCCCTCATCTTTGTGCACTTACCTAAAAACATCAAATGATAATTATAAAACCATGAGCTAAAACCACCAAAAATAGTGGCAACCAAATCCTTAGCTAGAAATTCAACACCCAAATTCCAAGATGACTCTACATGCTAAAAATATCATATTCCTTCCACCTATCATAACCTTGTTATAATCCACTCACCATATTGGGTGTTCTAGTTTAGCTCCATTATCCCCAACCAAAGATGCCTTATGATGTGTCATAACACATTTCATAAGTTGTTCAAGAAGTGTAACTCCCCTTGTAGCTCTTTTATTTGTCCTAGATGTTTTTACATTTCCAATACATGAGGCCCAACTTTTAGAGGCCATAACTTTTGATCCAAGAGGTTGATTGGGCCTATCTTTTAAAATTGTAGAGATTGAAAAGGTCCACATTCAATAGGCATAAGGGAACTGGTGTTGAATAACCCAATTTTTTAATTTTGACCAAAAACTAAATCTATAGCCCAGAAATTGAGCTTTTATATTTTTAACCTAAAAATTGCACTATTTGTAATATTAACATTAGGTGCAAGGTTGAGACACTTTTCCTAACATGGATGTAGAGTCTATGATGGATGATTGAAGGATTTGGGATGGATTGACAGATGGATTTAGGGTGTGACCTCCAAGGACTACATCACATTGGCATAAAATACCCCATCTATATGTGTCATTCGTAATATGATAAAAATTTTGTTGACATCAAGATGTTGTTGAACTGCTTGTTGAAAACTTGTTTCATAACCTTTGATAGTACACTAAAATGTAAATTGTGAAAGAATCTTGGAGTACTCACTAAAGATTTGACATATCAAGATGATTCAAAAGCATGCTTCAACACTTTTCCCTTGTGCTTGTCAAGGTCAAAAAAAGGTTGACAGAGGATGGCTATGATGGGATGGATAGGTATGATGGAATGGACTTGCTCTTAAGTGTAGCAAATTTGTAGATGAATAATTTATGCACGATGCCTAAGAATGGTTTTCATCATGGTAGTTTCCCATGGCACAAAAAGAATGGTTTTCACCATTAGATGAAATTTTTCTCTTTATTATTTTGATTTGATTTTTTTTGGATATTTTGATTGCTTGGATGATTTTAATAGTTTAAGTAAAACAGTTATGATGCTTGACATTCAAGGGTTCTTGAATGTCCTACCCATCTAGTGCAACCGACTTGTATGGTCCTATCATGACACGCTAGTAGTAACCTATTTTGAGTAATTTCTTTGCTAGGATCATGCCATTGATGTACAATCCATAGATGTTGTGATCCTCTTTGATAATTGAGTTAGATTTATCTGAATGTGAACATATCAAAAAAGTACCATCTTAACCTCTATAGTAGAGAGTTTCTGCCAAGACACGTTGTATTTGAAATTTTAGATTTTTGGGTTTGGAATGTAGAGTTTTGGATTTGGATTTAGGATTGGGATGTTTGGATTTAATTTTGGATGTAGGATTTCAATTTTTGGACAGTGATGTGGGATTTTGATTAAGACCAACAATCACACATGCCATGTAGGATTTTGGAACCTCATGTGATGGGTTCAATAATGGTTGAAAAGATGGTGTGCACACCTTTTGTATGTGAAGTTCTTCTTTAGATTTTTTACCACATTTAGATTTGTTTGCTTCATTTGGATTTTTACTATTTTTGGATTTTTGCTTCATTTTGATCTATTGCCTTCATTTGATCATTTGATTTATCTAGATCATTTGCTTTGCTTTTATTTGTAGCTTCAATTGGACTTGTTTCTTCATATATGATTCTTTGATTCCTCATCTTGAAATAAGTCAAGTGAGGTATGATATAGTTGGTCCTAATCAATGGGTTCAAGATATTGGAGGTTAAGGTCAATCATACAGATAGTGGTATCATTGGAAAGGTGGATGGAAGTAATATTATAATAGAGATCATGAGTGATATTTGCTTCAATGTCCACATTAGATGAATTTACCTTAGAAATAGTAGAAGTGTCATTAACATTATATGACTATTTTTTAGAAGATTCATATCAGATGCTTTAATACCCATGATTTGCACAAACTAGTATAGGTTATATGATGCCTTGCTCATGAAGATCCAATCCTTTTCCTCTGCAGTTCATGATTTGACCAATTTTGTTTACGATAGGATATTTGTTGTTATTGAAACATGATGCTAGGTCGTCATTGCATTAGCAAGAGCCATTAAAGCTTTCAACTTGGTTGTCTACAAGAAGACCTGATTTGATAAAGATTGTTAGACCAAAGTGATAGGATGTTTGTGCATTTTCCTCATTCATGGTTGTCATACCTTGATCAATTATATGCCCAATGAGACTAATTATGGCTTTCTTGTCTATATGCTCAATATGATTAATATTAATTACAACTCGATTATCAATATGCTTGATGTGATCAATTTGATGACTATGTACTCAGTGGGAACAATAGTCTCATCATGGGAAGGGGGAATGATTGGATGATGGATAGGATTAGTTTGGGTTTCACTTTCTTGATCCTATAAGTTTGTTGTATGATGGATGGAATTGGCTTGTATGTTTTTGCCTTGACTTGGTTGTGAGTAAGTTTAAACATGTTTTAGAGAGTGATCTTGATATCTCCCCAAGTATTATTTCAACAATTTAGATATTCCTCCTTTTATTTCAATATCCCCCATAACAATTATATGTTTGATATACTCTCTTAGTCATATGCATCGATTAGTGGGATGTCCTTGAACCTTATGATGCTTATAGATCTTGGATCTTATGCACCTTAAGAATCTCATGAAAGAGGAGGATTGTTTTAATTTGGAGTCCTTTGGAGAAGGATATCTATGTGTCTCCAAGTGTTGATTGTGTGATATAGGTGTAATGGAGCTTCAAGGTCAAGAGTCCCACTATTGATTAGATCTTGAATGTAATCCTTGAACTTCTTGTATTGATTGGTAGAATATCTTTGGAGCTATGGTACATTCATGATACTCATTTTCTCTATACCATTTAGGATTTGGCTTGCTTTAATCAAAAGGATTGGTAAGTGGAAAGATGAACTTGTTAGCCTTGACTAGCTTGTGAAACATTGTTCCTAGAGACTTTTCCAAAGGAGTATATTGTCTTCATTTGATCTCTTTCTTGGATTGACTTGTGGAGGTGGTAGTGTTAGGAGAATCTTGGATATCCTAAACATGTTTTGAATTGGTAGTTCCATTTCCAATAATATGCTTACATACTTGCTAAAGGATGGTGGTGCTTGATAAGGGATGTGACACAACTTCTCAGGTTTATCCTTTTGATGTTTGTTCCTCACTAACAATCCTTGAAAAAATCCTTTGGATCTTATTTGGATAAGATAGAATTAGATGGTTGATAGGATTGTTGATTGAATAGTTGATTGGATTGTGAAGGTTTGGATAATGAAGGACTTACATGGGAGGATAACACTTTTATTTGTTCTTTTAGGATTTGGAATTCAAAAATGAATTGTCTTTGAGCATTTTGAGCTAGAATGGTGTTTCCCTTGTCAAGGTTGGCATACGAATGACTAATAGATGCTTGATTTTGGCCTAGGGGATAACTAGTAGTATCATGGCCTTGGTCTAAATAATCTTGGAGCTTGTAAGATTGATCATGGTTTTTGGATTGGAGCCTATGAAAAGCTTGTCTCCTCATTTTGGGATGTTCATAATGAGGTCATCTAGGTTTTGGTGTTGAAATGGATAAACTTGGGTATGACCATGTTTAGCTCTAAACAAATCATAGTTGTCATCATTATATCACTCGGTTGTGCTAGGTTATCATCACCATTGGAAATCTTAGAAATCCAAATGTGTGGTGTGAAAATTAATGCACGATCAAATGGTGTTTTTGATTCCCAAGGCCACCTTTTGGCACAAGGGAAGAGCATACACACAACTTAAATACACCAAATTCACCTGGAAACAAAGTTAATTTTAAGATCCCAAGGAAAATGTGGAACAAACACACAAGTGATATTTTAATGTTAAGTCTTGTTTAAGCAAACCTACAAGACACTTGTTAGTAGTTTGAAAGTTTAGGGATTCTACCAATGGACTTGCAAGTGGTTAGTGATCAAATCATAAGATAATCTAATCCATAAGAAAAGAGAAGTTAGCAAAAATGACCAAAAATGATGCTAGAAAATGCATGGGAATGCATAGATGTTAAGAAATAGGGCATAGGCACCACATACAATGCAAAAATAGAAAACCCCAAAAGTAGAAATGCTAAATTTTGCATAGTCGACATGAGAAATGAGTAGATGACATGGGAAATACATAGGCAACTCAGTAGTGTGACATCTATGCAAATGACACAATAGCGTGTTGTATGTGCTTGAATGGACTCATAGAGATAAAAATGTAAAAAATAGTTTAAAACACTCAAGACCCTACAAGAAAAAGATTAGTTGAGAGCTCAAAGGGCATACACAAGCACTCTCTACAAGCTAATGTTAGCTCCAAAGAAAAATAAGGGTAGGTAAAACAAAAAATTTGTAGAAGATGAACTCACAAAATCCCTAGCTAAATGATTAATAAAATGATCAACAGAATGGCCAACAAGCCCCGAAAGAACCTAAACAACATAGAGGAGTTAGGACCATGAAAATGTTAAAAATGTACAGGCACTATGGGCCAAGGCGCAGGCACCATGGGATTTGCCAATTGCATGTTGTCCACACCAAAGAGATCCATATACCTAAAAACATGAAGATTAGCCTAAAAATCCTATAAGATAGAAGTTAGCCAAGACCTTAAAGGAAACAAATAAGTGTATCCTACAAGCAAAGGTTCGTGCAAAAATTGAATAGAACTAGAATCTTGCAAAAAGATTACTAAAATATAACAAGTGAAAAATTCACAAACACTAGCTAAGAATGAAGGAAACAACCAACGAAATGATGAAGAGACTCCAAAAAAGACCAAGATAGCACAAGAAACAATGTTAGAGGACCTAAGGGACCTAAGAACCTACAAAAAAACAAGGTAAAAGACTTGAAAATACCTAAAATGTAGGGGCACTATGGGATAGGGCACAGGTGCCATAGGGTTTTCCAACAGTGTTTTGTTTATGTAGATGACACGATTTAGGCACAAAACCATGACATTTTACCGACAATGTGTTGTCTACACCGAAAGGGCTTAAACAAACACTAGAAAAGGTAAATGCCATGGGGACCTACACAAACATCAAGACATAGGGTGGAAATGTTGCAGACCTAGAAACATGTCCAAGAATATCAAAAAACTATAAAACTCACAAGAAAAACTTAAGAAACAAAGGATTAGTATTGGGACAAGAGTCCCATCAAGCGTGTTAGAAATGTAGACGTCAAAATTGGATAAAACAATGCAAGAAAGATGCAAACAACACAAAACAAGCTCACAATCCAATATCAACTCCTACTTTTGATTTGATAAAGAAATGGAAGCTAAGCTATAATGCAAAACATAAATGAAAACACATTATACCTGCATTGTTGTTGTAAATGTGCTTTAAAGATCAAATGGATATGCTATGATGCAATGTGGATGATCAAGTGCTACGATATTGCTAAATTTGTTAGCATGTAAGTACTTTTTGATGCATGATCAATATCCTTTGAGCAAGCCTCTTTAAATGGACTTTCCCATTGGAGCATGGATGGTTGTGATTAAAAAGATGAAATCAATGGTTGGGATTGATTTTTAGCCTTGTGACAAGTGGCATGATGAGAGGCCTCATGCAAGATGGAGGGTCATGATTATCTAAAAATGTAGGATGGAAGGGGATGCAAACATCTGGAAGAAGGATAATAATGCAAGTGGGTGGTGTAGATGGAAGGATTTATTCAAGGGTCAAGATTGACCCATGTAGTATGCTCACATGTGTGAGCAAGGAGTGGGGACAAGTGGCATAGGGATGACATGTGTGAAGATAGAGGGCCCTAATTGATTTGGGGATTTGAAATTGACAGTGGAGATTAAAAGACAAGGTCTTCTAGTTTAGGCCTTTAGTAGAATGAGGTGGAATTTTTAATTAGAATAAATTAGAAAGTGTGATCAATTAACCTAATTAATTAGATAATCATGTATTATCTAATTAATTAGTTGGAGGATTTTTTAAGATAATTATAACATAAAATAATTGTAAAATAGTTGTAAATTAAATTAAAATAATTCCTAAAGTAGATAAAATAACGAGATATCATTAATAATCTATTAAAAATGTCACTCTTAATTATTTTATTTTATTTATCTAAGAATTACTTTACCACAACCACACCGATTTGGATGTATTTACAGGGTTTACACAAGGCTACATTTAAAGAAACAATTTGGGGACTAGGTAATGGACTAGAGTTTCGTGTGCGGGACAATAGATTTTAGATTTTAAAAATAGAAGTGGCATACACCCACTCTTACCATATTGAACAAGTTTTGTCAATGGACATCATATATTTATTTGGGATAATTACAGTAGTACAAGAAAGTACTAATTTCAACTTTGGATTAGTTGCCATTGTTTGAGACTTAAAAATGATAAAAAGGATTTTCATAAAGGGGATTCTTCTTGCAAATTTGTATTATATTTGTATTTAGTGTCTAAGTTCGGTGAATGAATTTTAAAGTAAATAGTGAACAACATCTTTTGGAGTTTGAAAATGGTGTGGTGTATACATTTTAACCTACTAATATGATAATAAAAAATAATAGAAAAATACATGGAAACATGTAAAATATGATTATTAAGGAAGACGATCTAGTACCTACACACCCTAACTTCATGCACGTCAAGTTCGTAAATGATACATTAAATTTTCACACAAAACATTTCTATGCTTTCATACTTGAGTTAAGAGCTTGAAATTATCATTTCGGCTTTTAAGTAGTAATGAGGAGTGCGAGATGAGTTGTTTTGTGGATGTAGGTCCTTAAGTGGTCATTTACAAGTGTTGACTGAACCCTGTTGATGCAGGAGCATCCAATGGTGTAAGGGCAATCTTGCATCACCCAAAAAAAAGATTTGTTTTCTATCCTTTTCAAAATTTGTGTTTTTAGATATCCATTTGCTTGAATAATGATTCAGAACCTTCAAAGTTTCCAATAGGGCTAAGAATACTAGAACTTACTATTTTTAGTAACCCTATATCAGAGAAGCGGTTAAGCCCAAAATTTTCCCCAAAGCTTTGTAATAGTCAAATAAGCTCATTCTTGGTAAATTTCAACTCAAGATCATGTTTGGATTTCAAGATATTAAAGTTTATATTTTGTGAGGTCCTCAAAAAAAGTTTTGAAATAAGATTTGAGGTACTTAACGTCCCATAATGCCCCCAAAAGTTTATGGAAATCCATTTATAGATTTTCGGCATCGTAGTTCACTTCATGAGATTTCCAACATTTCAAGTAGTTCGTCAATCAGACACCCGGATCAAAAGTTATGGTTCCCAGAAGTCGGGCTACCAATTTTTAAAAGTTGAAAATCCTTCTTGGGCGGGAAAAAGGACAGTTGGGTTCATTTTGGCACCCAAATGGGAGTTACACATTTCAAAGCATGCTAACATTAGGGAAATTACACTAACTAGTTTCGATGTGTATTTGAAGCTTATCTTGGGATAGTTTCGGGGGTAGTGGTTGGAGGGAGTGATTGTCAAGTCTTGTTCATGCAAATCAGGAGGTCAAATAGATGTCAATAGGCTCTGCAAGTTAGATATTTCTATTGTAAGACATCCCATATTGCTGTAATAAGCGGACATATGATCCTGGAAATTGTATTTAAGATTTGTAGCATATTGTAGGCAAATTTAATGAAGAATTTCAGAATTAGTTTGCAAATTGTTTAACTAGTCTCCCTTGAGATCTTGTTCTTGTCTATTTAAAATCTATAAATTGTGGTTGTATGTGTTTTGGTGGAGTCCACCCTCATCAAGTGGCATCAGAACAAGGGTTCCTGAGTGTGTAGATAGATCGCCAACCATGAGGCAGTATGCACCAGGACCCAAGGTTGTGGGTTTGCTGGAGAGATCAAAATGCCTCCATGAAGAAACCGTGGTGGGAGGAATGCTTTGATAGAAGAGGGTTTTAGAGCCCTACAGAGGTAGATCGATGCATTGCAAGAGGAGCTACGAAGAGGGTTTGAACCAAGAATAAGAGAAGAAAGTGAAGATGAAGCTGAAGAAGAAGAGTTCTCTGAGGAAGAACAGGATGGTGCATGAGATCCCACAGAAGTTAGGTTGTTGAGGGCTATTTCGAAGATTGGAAAGAGACCAAGGATTGAAGTTTCTACCTATTCTAGGAATCTGAATCCAGAAGATCTTATTGATTGGATCAATGACATGGAAGAATATTTTGAGTATAAAGGTGTGGAAGATCTAGAATGGGTCAAGTTTGCAAAAACAAAGTTGAAGGGCCATGCTCGTATTTGGTGGAAGGAGGTCTAGTTAGAGAGAAATAGAAGAGGAAAAGGAAAGATTGCTAGATGGGATTAGATGGTGGACAAACTAAAGAAGAAATTCATTCTCGTGGACTATGAGTTGGAGTTGTTAAAGAAGTTGCAAGGATTAAAGCAAGGTAATAAGTATGTTAAGGAGTATACAGAAGATTTTTATAAGATTACTATTAGGACACGCCATGCAGAGGCCAACAAGGAGAAGGTAGCCCATTACATTATTGGGTTGAGGCTGAGTATTCAAGAGGAGTTGAGGCTAGTCAGAATGACCACCATAGAAGATGCATACCAGTTTTCCCTAAAGGTGGAAGAGAAGCTAAATAAAAGATTCAAAAGCAAGAAAAGGGGATGAGGTCAAGGCAGAAGGACTGGTGGCAGATCCTATGGAGGCCGAAATGAAGATCTAAAGAAAAGTGAAGAAGATGAAACCAGTTGAAATTAGAGAGGAGATAATGCCTACCGCCCTCGTGACCAAAATAATGGTTAGCAACGAGGAAGAGGCCGACCTAGGCAAGGACCTGGAAGAGGAGGTTTCAAAGGAACCTATTTCCAATGTGGAGAAGGACATCGAGGATATGAGTGTCCACAACATCAAGGAAGGACAAATAGAAGATTTGAAGGTAATGCACGAGTTGCACATGTAGATAAAGATGCACAGTCTGAACATTTTGAAGATGTTGAAAGAGGAGAAACCCTAGTTGTGGGAAGAACTGTGTTGAATGAGGAGAAAGAACTGGATCAGAGGAAGAGTTTATTCCGCACAAGGTGCAAATGTGAAGGTAAGTGTTGCGATATTATTATTGATAGTGGAAGCACTAACAATCTTGTTTCAGAGGAGATGGTTAACAAGTTGAAGTTGACAAGAAGAAGGCATCCACATCCATATCAGATTGCATGGTTGCAGAAGGACCATAGAGCCTTGGTAAATGAGCAGTGTTTAGTCAAGTTCAAGATGGTAGGAAACTTTTCTAGGGTATAAAGCATGAGTGTCATTGCTTTGCATTGATTCCTAAGATCAGCCAAGAGAAATGTGAAGATGTACTAGCAGAAGTCTCAGATTTGTTGGAAGAATTTCAGGACATTGTCTCTGATAATGTACCTGAAGGTTTACCACCAGTGAGGAAGATAAGTCACCAAATGAATTTGATACTAGGAGCTAGTTTGTCAAATAAGGTAGCCCATAGAATGAATCTAGCAGAGAATGAAGAGTTGAACAGACAAGTTCACAAGTTGTTAAGGAAAGGACTGATAAGGGAGAGCTTAAGTCCATGTGTGGTACCTACAGTATTAGCACCAAAGAAAGATGAAGAGTGGAGAATGTGTACAGATTCCTGAGCCATCAACAAGATCACAATCTAGTACAGATTTCCATTGCCCAGAATGGATGACATAATGGATTGTTTGAGTGGAGCCAAGCACTTTACGAAGATTGATATGAAGAGTAGGTATCACCAGATTTGAATTAGAGAAGGAGATGAATAAAAGATAGCCTTCAAGACAAAGGAATGTTTGTATGAGTGGTTAGTCATGCCATTTGGGCTAACCAATGCACCGAGCACATTCATGCGGCTCATGAATGAGGTATTGAAAGAGTTTTTGAAAAATTTTGTTATTGTTTATTTAGATGACATTTTGATTTTTAGTAAGACTTGGGATGAGCATCTGATACATATCAGAAGAGTTTTAGAGAAGTTGAGGGAGGAGAAGTTGTTGATTAATCCAAAGAAATGTAGTTTTGCAAAGGAGTTGGTATACCTGGGATTTGTTGTCTCAGAGGAAGGTCTTAAGATGGACCTAGAAAAAGTAAGGGCTATCATCGAATGGCCAATGCCAAGGAGTGCTATAGAGGTATGATCTTTTCATGGTTTGGCAAGTTTTTACAAAAAAATTATCAGGAGTTTTAGTAGCATTTGTGCACCCCTAATAGAGACAATGAGAGAGGATAGAAAAGATTTTAAATGGACTAAAGGAGCAGCCAAGAGCTTTGATACATTGAAGCAAAAAGTCACAGAGCAACCTGTATTGGCACTTCCAAATTTCAAAAGGTATTTTAGGTAGATTGTGATGCTAGTGGCAGTGCTATAGGATCTATTTTGAGTCAAGAAGGTAAGCCCATTGCCTATTTCAGTGAGAAGCTTAATGATGCAAAGAAAAAGGTATTATGTTTATGATAAGGAGTTTTATGCTATAGTTTAGGCTTTGAAGAAATGGAGACATTATTTGTTGCCGAAGGAGTTTGTTTTATATACTGATCATTAGGATTTGCAATATCTTAATAGTCAACGAAAGCTAAATCAAAGGCACTTAAAATAGGTTGAGTTTTTGCAGAGTTATACTTTTGTTTTGAAGCACAGGGGTGGGAAGTCCAATAGAGTTGCAGATGCCTTGAGTAGAAGGCAAAATTTGTTGACAGAAATGAAGATATAGGTTGTTGGGTTCGATGAACTCAAAAGTTTGTGTCCTGAAGATCCAGATTTTGTAGAGGCTTGGAAAGCTTGTTTGGAACCTGTTACTTTAGACAGGACAAAATGGTTGGATTTCATAATTCAAGATGGCATGTTGTTTAGAGGAAGCCAGTTGTGCATTCTGAGGAGTTCCATGAGAGAGAACCTGATTAAGGAGAAGCATAGTGGGGGATTAGCTGGACACTTTGGTCAAGATAAGACCATTGCTATTGTTAGTGAACATTATTATTGGCCACAGTTGCAACAAGATGTGAGGAAGTTTGTGAAGAGTTGTAGAGTGTGTCAGATGGCAAAAGGAAAAAGTCAGAATACATGGCTATATCAGCCATTACCTATACCAGAGAGGCCATGGGATGATAAATTAATATGGATTTTGTTATTGGTTTACCAAGGACACAGAGAGGACATGATTCCATTTTTGTGGTGGTGGACAGATTCTCGAAGATGACACATTTTATTCCTTGTAAGAAGACTAATGATGTTGTTCATATTGCAGAGTTATTTTTCTGGGGGGTGGTGAGACTACACGATCTACCTAAGAGCATAGTTTCAGGTCAAGATACCAAGTTTGTTGGTTATTTTTGGAGGAAATTGTGGAAGGAGTTGAAGACAGATTTGAAGTTCAGTTCTGCACACCATCCACAGACTGATAGACAGATAGAAGTGGTGAATAGGAGTTTGGGTAACCTACTACGATGCTTAGTAGGAGATAAGCCCAAGGGATGGGATTTGAAGTAACCACATGCAAATTTGCTTACAACAATTATGTCAATAGGAGTACAGGTAAATCACCATTCCAGATTGTATATGGGAGTAGTCTAAGAAATACTTCAGAGTTAAAGAATATGGACAAGGGAGAAAAGATAAGTGCTGAAGTTGAAGACTTTGCAGAACACTTGAAGAATTTGCATGAAGAGGTGATAAATCACATTAATAAGATGAATATTTAGTACAAGGCTAAGGCAGATCAGAAGAGGAGATATAAGGAATTTCAGGTTAGAGATGAAGTCATGGTTCACTTGAGAAAAGAGAGGTTTCCAGTCGGAACATATAATAAGTTGAAAATGAAGAAATTTGGACCATGCAAAATCCTCAAGAAGCATGATTCAGGAAATGCATATGAGGTAGAGCTTCCTAGTGGGATGAACATTTCCCCTGTGTTCAACATTGTTGATTTAAATAATATCATGAAGGTCTAAAAAGAGGATGGACCAACAGAAGAACAGTGGGATATTCTGGCATCTACTTCAAAGGAGGAGATAAAAGAGATATTGGATAGTCGTGTGGGAAGGAGTACTCGGAGCAAGCAATATGAAGAATATCTGGTGAAGTGGAAAGGAAGGCCTGTTGAAGATTCTTCTTGGTTGTCTAAGACAGAGGTTGACTGTTTGAGTTTTCCTCGAACACCTAAGATGTGACAAGGTCACTTCTCAAATTACCTTGGGTGTTTGATGCAGGAGCATCTAGTGGTATAAGGGAAATCTTGCATCACCCAAAAAAAAGATGATTTGTTTTCTATCCTTTTCAATTTGTGTTTTCAGATACCCATTAGCTTGAATAATGATTCGGAACCTTCAAAGTTTCCATTAGGGCTAAGAATACTATCTAACTTACTATTTTTAGTAACCCTATATCAAAGAAGTGATTGAGTCCAAAATTTTCCCCAAAGCTTTAGAATAGTCAAATAAGTATTCTTGGTAAATTTCAGCTCAAGATCATGTCTGGATTTCAAGATATTAAAGTTTCAATTTTGTGAGGTCCCCGGAAAAGTTCTAAAATCATAATTAAGGTACTTAAATGTCCCATAATGCCTTGGAAATTTTACGAAAATCTGTTTACAGATTTTCGGTGTCGTAGTTCACTTCATGAGCTTTCCAATGCTTCAAATAGTTCGGCAACCAAACACCTGGATCAAAATTTATGGTTCTCGGAAGTTGGGCTACCAAATTGAAAATCCTTCTTGGGCGGGAAAAAGGACAGTTGGGTTCATTTTGGCACCCAAATGGGAGTTACACATTTCAAAGCAAGCCAACATTGGGGAAATTAAACTAACTAGTTTCGACGTGTATTTAAAGCCTATCTTGGGATAGTTTCGAGGGTAGTGCTCGAAGGGAGTGATTGGCAAGTCCTATTCATGCAAATCAGGAGGTCAGATAGATGTCAACAACCTCTACAAGTTACATATTTCTATTGTAAGACATCCCATATTGCTGTAATAAGCGGGCATATGACCTTGGAAATTGTATTTAAGATTTGTAGCCTGTTGCAGGTAAATTTAATGAAGAAGTTCTAAATCAGTTTGCAGATTGTTTAACTAGTCTCTCTTGAGATCTTGTTCTTGTCTATTTAAAATCTATAAATTGTGGTTGTATGTGTTTTGGGTGGAGTCCACCCTCATCACCTATGCATTGGCAGCCCCAATAGTTGTGTGCTACACATACCAATAAAACTTCACTCATCCTCTAATTAACACAAGTTTATAAATCTACATATATATGTTCAAACATCAATGTCACTCGTTTATGATACAGAAAAATATATTTTGAATATTGTAATACAAGTTTATAACACCACATTATATAAAAAGTTATGTCATGTTTTAAATGTATTTGAGGTCTACTTATTTTACACCATCATACCATTACATATTAGTAAGTTAACCCTAAACTATTGCCCTTCAAGAGGCCATAGGAGCATATGTAGAGTTCATGTAAGTGCAAATCTATTACACTTACACATAGGTTGTACAATTGGAGCAAAATAGAAAAAAATTCACACAATTTTGTCCAAAAGTGTGCTACATGTCAAAAATAAAGTAACCTAAAACATGTATAGGTGCCTATAAGTTGCATCCCTATACATCACCATTGCCATTTATCTACATGGGGACTTGACTTGGTGGGCAAGATTGCCCCAACATCATATGAAGGACATACATTCATCATTATTGCCACAAACTATTTCATGAAATTGGTTGACACTATAGCTTTAAATGCCATAAAAACCATTGACATCTACAAATTTATAATGGAAATTCTTATTTCCATATTTGGCTCATCATCCACCACTATGACAAATAACATTAAATACATCATTAAAAAACAAAGACAAGGAAATTCTTAGAACTATTTCATGTACAATTAAGGTTTTCAACACCATACTATCTACAAGGCAATGGACAAGCTAAGGCCACTAACAAAACCATTAAACAAATCTTAAGAAAAATAATTGTAAAATATGCCACTAATTGGCATATGTAGATTGTGCTATCATAATGGAAATACTAAACCGTCATACACACTCCCACTAGGTTTACACCTTATTCTTTGGTTCATGGTACAAAGGCCATAATGTCTTTTGAGTTCAAGATCCCATCATTACTTTATTTTTCCTCTGTGATATTATTGATGACTATACATATTGGGAACACAACTTATGAAAGCTTGAGATCCTTGATGATAGATGATTAAGTTGAGTACAGGATCATGATGGGCCAAACAACACCCTTAAGTGGCAATGAAAATGCTAAAAGATAGGTTTAAGTGATTTTAAATAAAAACGAAAGACTTATCTACAAACTATTAAAAAAATATAGTAATAAAATCTGTAGGAAATTTAGTGTAGGAATTATCTACAATATGTGAAAAAAGGTAATAATAAAATTTGTAGGAAATTGAGTGTAGTTTTTCGAATATTAATTATTCTTTTCAATAATTTTTAAAATACGTTGGTCAATATGGCTAATGAGATTGACTAAAAAACTATGTAGTTGAATCCTCATAAAACATCACATAATTTGACACTATGAGAAAACCAACTACTTGATAATGAATGAGCTAAGGAGCTCTATAATAAATGGTTCATAAGGCACACCACTTGATGAAGGCTTTGCAAATGGGTTAGCAAGCTAAGTGGGCTAGATCTTGGGAGAAACTCTATGATTGAGCACACTTGAGTTGAAGTAGTATGAGATGGGTGGCCTCCCAAGAAGTTATGATGCTTCACCCTTGTGAGCATCACTTAGATTCAATGAATGCTCACCAGAGATGGATTCTTGTGAACCACTGCTTATGAAATATGAGTTATTGAGAATGACTAAAAAATTTTATACTTACAAAAGCAGGACTACATATATATCACAACTAATTTATATGACACTCCCTTAGAATACTACATATTGTAACTCTCTTGTTTTAATTACTCTTTACTTGTATATATTATATTCACTCATTTATACGAATTTAAATCTGATTTAATTTATTAATCTTTTATTACACTGAGAGGTATCATAGAGTTTCATATCCGTGTAAATGTAAATAAAAACTAAAACATAGTCTATAGGTATATTTAAAAAACCCTAAATCTATAAAATAACTTTTAAGTAAATAAAAATAGCTCTTCAAATAAAAATAAATAAACAATATAAATAAGATATTGCACATGATTTGTTATGCTCACTAGTCACAATAATAACTCTTGAATAAATAAAATAACTCAAAATTGAACATTTTTTTAAACTGGATTAAGCAAAAGTAAATTACAAAGAACTGTTGCACTAGCAGCCACAGCCACAGGGCCCTCATAGCAATAGTCAAGAAACAACACCACGAATGACAATCACCAAACAACACTAAACATCGTCAACAACAAAGAAAAAGGAAGGCCTAAAAACAACAGATGTCCTTACGTACTTTATAATCTGCAGTTAGCTTTAATCTATAAACACTCTGTAGTAGACCTTCAATCTTCCTATAGGCAGCAATAGCCCACTTCAACCAGTAACTCAATTCACCAAGTTCCTTGATGTCTTGAGCTTGTGCACTAGAAATAGTATTAATAACACAAGCTTGTAAATGACATTGATACAATTTATAAAGACCTAGAGCTAAGTCTGTCAAGCCCCAGTGACTTGTTCCTATAGCACACTTCTTGATGCTTTATGCAAGTATAGGTAATTCATCATTGATATTCATGGGAACTCTGATATTCTCAGACTCTTGAGACTTTCTGCACTCCTCCATTGTATCAGAAGATTCCAATTACAATCAGATCAATCAAATATCGTGTCTCTTCATTCCTCTCATCTCAGGCCTCATGACTAGAGTAGCCGAAGAGAAATAAAGACGAATATAAAAACCTAGTGTTGTATACAGCTATAGTGGTGCCAAACAGAATTGAAGATGTTCCACAAGAGGAATATCAAACAAAGATTTCAACTATGGGTTTCCAAGTGGTTCCTTTCAGATCATTGTTTCCCTTCATACACCTGTAGCGGAGTTTACGAGTAGTGCACATACAGACATCAATTCCATAGCCAAATTGTAGCATAGAACAACAGTATAAAACAGAGCATGATCATGAGTGAGAGCATCTTGCACAGGAATTTCGAACATTGTGAACTTGCTTATACCTTCGTAGACTTTCAGCAGAGAACGACCAGGCAGGTTACATAGGAGCCAAGACCCCAATAAATCCAAATTCACCAAGTTAATCCTTAGCCAGGCTAGTGGGGGTGACTAATAGCCTGAAAATCTTGACAAAATTTTGCCCTTCAACGATCTGGAGTTTTGCTTGCAGGTTGCAAAAAGTTCTTTTCAGATCAGTATTAGTCTGCAATTGATCATTATGGATTGCTGACAAATTGGCTATTTGGAGAGACAGGTTCAACCAAACTATCAGGATTTCTATTTGGAGGGGTAATAAGGTTATGGAAAACATAGCCAAATAACATTATTTTATTTTAGAATTATTTAAGAATTAATTTATTTTATTTATACTGTTTATTTTATTTTTATTTGAAAAACAATTGTTTAAGAATTATTTTAAAGTAAAATAAAATAAAATAAAATAATTCTTAAATAATTTTAAATTAAAATAAAATAACTCTAAAATAAATCAAAATAACTTTTCAAATAAACATAAGTAAAAAATGTAAATAAAATAAAATAATTTTTAAATAAATAAATTAATTGTAAATTATATTTTTTAATAGATGTATTTAAGATATCTATATTAATTGAAATTAGTGTCAATTCTATAAGAAACCCTTAATTTCTGTGTGGCCCACGTTTTCCTCCTCTTCAAGAGTGATGCACATTAAAGTTGAGTGATGTGTATTAAAGTTGAATAAAAATAAGAAAAGTGGCAAGTACTAATAATCATATTTTGTATGTTTCCGTGCATTATTGGTGGTTTAAGATGCATGGACCACTTCATTTTCTAAGCCCAAAAGATGCTGCTCACTATCTGGGAATGTGAAAGCAGCCGTTGCTTCCTCTCTCTTTAAATCAGTAAAAGCACTCTTAAGACTCATTTTTTTTAATACAATTTTTTCAGTTGGAGTGCATTGTTTTTTCTCTTGTAAATATCTCACGGGATCTAATGTAATGTGCTCATCTTAACAAATTTGTTAGTGGAGTTTTGTAGAGCATTCTGTAGGAGGGGTTTTTCTTCTAATTGTGGTGTAGATCAAAATAATACCAGGAGTCCATTGTGGAGGTAAGTACCCAGCATCAAAAGGCAAGCTCCCTTTGAGGATGGGCACAAATGGCATTTAAATTTGAGAGAATAGATACCCTGGTCAGGCCCAATTTAAGCCGAAACAAAGTTTACATGGCACTTTGCAGTTGTTAGGGTTTTCAGAACACACAAACTCGTTTTATTGAAAGGAATTATAGGTGACAATGGACTTGTATTTTGTTCTTTAACCATGGATTGGACAGGGTAGGAACCTAGCACTTTCCAGGTGCACTTCGGGGCTTCTACCACACTGAACCTCACATTCCAGATCTGATGGTGCATGGATTATCTAACACAGGCCCTCACTGTCTTTGACTCACTTACCCTCATTGTAATATCCTAATGCAGAAAACCATGAACTAGCCAAGACTCAAATCTAAGAAACATTTTAAGTGCAGTTTCGAGGCTTTAAAACTGCCCTTGGAATTGTAGACTGATCATTAAAAAAATAATAAGAGTGAAATGTAGGTAATCCAAAAGTAATCAATATTAAACTAGCCACTAGCCACTAGCCATAGTTTAGTAGCTATCTAATGATATGTAGGTACATGTTCGATAAGTGGGGACAATAGAGAGAATTGAATGCATAGAATCAATTCATAAGGACCACCTTTTGTCATATCCACATAGTGTTAATTGGTCTAACCCATCTCACGTCATATCATTGTCATCACTATATGCCTACTTGTAGTTGAAGCACTAGTCCATGGTGATACCTTATAAGCCATGTAAGACTGCTAACACAACTTAAAATCATCTATAATTTTATTGCCAATAGCAACTAGATCTTAGGAACACCATTAAAACTAGTCATTTTTCAATGCACACTAAAACTTAATTAACGGATGACTTGAGCTAGCTAGTGAATAGGGTTTTATAACATAAAGTGCATGCCAAAAACTAAAGAGCCAATTCTCTCCCTATCATGATGCTCAATGACATGTTCATGGACCATGGGGTGAATAAGTATGGGAGGATGAACTGTTATGGGAGTGTAAATAGATTTGTTAAGTGACTCCCTATTTTTTGCAAATTTTGTAAATTTTAAAATTATTCAATTTTTTCAAAAAATGAAGAGTATTATTTTAACTTAGTTTCAAAATTGTTATTCTAATTTGGTTTCAAAATTGTTATTTTAACTGGGTTTCAAAATTGTTATTGTAACTTGCTTACCCATTAGTCTTGATCTCAATCAAATCCTTCTTGGCAAGAAATTTCAAACCTTGGTGGGGTATTTGCATAACATTTTACCACAATGATTTATTTCAATGAGCATGAATAAGAGCCAATATTTCTAGGTCATAGACATGGAAAATGTTTTTATTCTCTTTGAATTCAAAATCAAATGCAATACGAAGGGTTGTGGTATAAGTTGTGAAAAATGGAGACCTATATGTTATACTATGGATTGAATTTACATCTACCATCCATGGGATGAGGGTGAGAGAAGGAGAGTGGGTAGTGGTATGTGTCTTGACACAATCTTGTAAGCTACAAGGCAATGAAAGGTTGTCTCTCAACATATCCTTTAATCACTCTTGCTTCATATTCATTAGCTATAATGAGTGCCTTATGACATTAAGGGGGATTTGAACCTAAGAAATGCTCTTATGAGTGCTCTTCATTGTGCCTCACAATAATTTCACATGCTTATATAGATCGAAGTTGAAATCAAATACTTTTTTCATCTCCAACTGACTCACTTAAAAAAAAAATTAATATCAAACCATGCATATGTATACCATATTATATAAAAATGTAAATGTTGTAATCTCTTCTCTCAAGGAAAGAAATCTAAAATAAGTTTCTATATTTCTCTCTTTAATATACATTATGATTCTTGCTATAACCATGTACACTATGATGTTTAGAGGCAACTTAATGAAACGATTGGAGTTCTAACTTAATGGGCTCCCCTTGTCCATTGAAGTTATATCTTATTGGCTAACCTCCTAGAAGGTTAACATTAAACCTCACATTATCCAAGGCCAAGAAATTAGACATCCCCTTAATCTAAGTCATCATGACCTCCTTGGAATATTTTTTAAAAATATTTAATTAACCATCTTTATTTGTTTTTCTATTTATAATTATAATTAAAAAGAATAGTGTTTTTAATAAGTAGTTAAATTGTTATGTTTGGTAGTTTAATTGGATTGACTTGACTTAATACTGAGCACATGGCCACTTCAAAAAATGTGCCATTCTTATGATTGAATTTCCAACTTTCCTAGGTCATTTAGATCTGTTAGCAATATTTAGGATGGAGTTGCTTGGATTTTTCATCTCCTTTCGGTTACTTATCTAACAAGTATAGTCCCAAGGATTATATGACTATGGTACGATGGTAGTGGAAAGGCCTAGCACATACATTAGAGAGGCCATAAATGGAAATCCTTCCATCACTGGAGCTATAAAAGTTGAAGGAATAACTTCACTGATTATATAAACTTGACATCTCTTATGAGCTACTAAAACTAAATGAGTCAAAATCCATCATGCTCTGTGCTTGAACATTTATATATATTTAAACTAACTTTAGAGATATATATGCTATTATAAAAAATAATAGTTGATATATCCTTGATATTGTTGATGTTTTTTTAAAGTTGCTAACAACACCTAAAAATATAACTTTATTAATATTTTTGTTATAACTATAGAAGATGTTTTTGATGTTAAAAATAGTCATCACCTCTAAAATAAGAGATGTCATGTAATTTGCATTTTCATGCATATAAGATATTGTCATATGTAAAGGCTCCAATTTTAGATAATTACCTTGTATGTGAAATACTTTGATACAAACCTTGGATGAGTTTGTATGGCTAGGGGATTCGTAACACTTGATATTAATTATTTGAAGATTATTATAATCAATAAGTAATTTTATCCTATATGCAATGGAGAAGAGAGGTCCATTGAGGGACAATACTACAATCTAGAAAGGTATGTCCAAATGGGTAAAGAAATCCAAGAAGATGACATTTTGATAAATTACATAAGTGTTTTTCACAACTATCTAAGGAGGTCAATATTGCTCTAAAAGTTCTAAATTTCTTAGGTATAAAAGAACCTACTTGTAAGGGGTGGCTATCACCTAAATAAACTATTCAAAGAGAAATCTTGGAAGGATAACTCACCTATTGCTTTAATCTCTTTTATAGATTGTTACTACTATATGTTTAGTAGGATGACTATTTTCTTTTTGTAAAAACATAGAAAATTTTATATACTTATGCTTATGAAGATTCTATATGATCTTTCCGGTAAGGGCGTGGTTCGGTGGTTAAGTCTTTCGGTTGTAGTGGCGGCCACCAGAGTTCAAACCCCCACTAGGCCAACGAGCTCATGGGTTTGAAGTGTTCCTTCTTGGGGATGAGGTCCCTCGTGCTGTGGCCTCACTGGTTCATCGCTCCAGGCAAAAGCATTAGTGTGGAGCCGGAGGGCATTGTTGATAACTGAGAGGGGGGGGGTGAATCAGTTATCCTAGTTGTTTCTACTTTCTAAACTTTCTTTATAATCAATGCAACATTAATTCAAATAAGCAAACATAACCATGAAATGGAAATACACATGACACAATATTTTTGACGTGGAAACCCTGTTAAGGGAAAAAACCACAGGGTGATTAACCCAAGATTGTATTCTCTATTAGAAGAATGGAAATACAAAATGGCACTTGCCAATTAGGGCTCACTGCCCGAGCACACTGCTCACAAGAGGCACACTGCCTACAAGAGACACACTGTCTACAATTTATAAAGAGTGTAATACAATACTTGAACTGATAAGGAGCATCAACATATGCTGGAGTTCAGTTCTGGTTAGGGTCTGTACACTGATCTGCTGCACTTCATCTTTCCTCTTCTTTTGTGCTGCTCTCCTTTCACATACTGGACCTTCCTTTCAGCTTTTATTCGGCTCTACTACTTTTATTCACACATCACCAAAAACCATGACACCTCTCACAACTAAATCCATCGTATATATATATACGCATAAGTGATTTCATCACCTTTCTAGTCGGCACCCGAAATAGTCAATATTTTCCCCAAACTCTGATCTGTCGGCTGAATCCTTGCTTACCAAGTAATGCGGATCAAGGATAAACTTGTAGAAGTCATCAATCATGTCGACCAATCATAATTTATGCCTTAATAACCTTTACCATCATCAGTAACACATCCGAAATAATGTCTGATGTTCTACCAGTTAGTTCTTCCTCTGTCGATACTGTCAATCAGGAACCCGATACTCAAGTATTCATATTTATTTCTTCATCTATCACTGAAGGCTAAATCCTTGGAATATATCACTCAAGGTAGTCCTCTTGACTTCCCCAACTCCGCACTTCACTAAGATACTTCCTCTGAGAGATCCGAACTTGACTGTCAGATCTCGCCACATGCTCTGTTCTTGTTTACCGGACCACAACATTCTTCACTCTGACTTTTGGTATAATCACATCATGTCCTACGGATGTGTGGAATGAACTTTGTTGCCATCAATGACAACAATCATGAATCCATAGTGTCTTTTGCCAACAATCTCCCCCTTTGGCATTGATGGCAACACTTAGTGAAAAATGACTAAGTGTTTACACTATGCTCCCCCTTGGCTGATGCTCTATCTCTATGTACATTTACCGAAGCTCCCCCTTAGTTGGATTCCTCATTTTTCACTACTCCTCACTCCCCCTTTGACATCAATGGCAAAGGGTGGGTTCTGTACACCAAAATTTTCTCAAAAATATGTCTATACTTAGCCGCATAAGTATTTACACATGGAATACTTACATATACTGAAGTATGTCTGCAAAAGTTGTTTTCAATTGAATGAATTCTGTAGCCCAACTTTGCTTCATTCTGTTCAAAATTGATATATGACCTCTCAATAGGAATGCAAACACATCTGCCCTTTTTAGATCTGTTGGATCATTGGTCCGGGCTATGATTTGAGCTTCTTTTATGGCCTCATGCATGGCCTCTAACTTAGGAACAATTATCCCTCTGAGCTCACTCAACCTACTGATTCTATTTTTCTTCTCTTTTTCAAGTTTCTTAATTTCATTCAAAACTGCAATCGTTTGACATTCTTGATTTATTATGGATGTAGTAAGTGGATCAAAATTTTGAGAAAGTTTTATCAGTTTATCGTCCTGTTCTTTCATTTTCTTCTCAATCTCCACTGTTGTTTTAGACCAGGATATACAAAATTTGTATACATCACCTCCATCCTTAAGGGCATTTTCTAAACTTTTTATCCCAATACCCATAACTCTTTTGTCATTTGATATTAACCCTTGCAGCTCTGAGAATCTCTTATCCAAAAATTCTTTCCTAACCTTCTCCTCATCTGATTTCTCTAGAGAATTAAAATGTTTGCTAACACTATTGACTAGATTTTTGAGATTACCAGAGGAAGAGGCCGTGGGATCCTTTTGAAAAGATGGCATGATCTTTTCCAACACTCCGGATGCTACCTCTATAAGCTCACAGTCTTCCATGTGAGATTTCAGTAGTTTCTCTTTGGCCTTCGCATTTGCAAATGAAGCTATCTTCATTGTTTGTACTGGAGATCGAGAGTCAAAATCTAATGGCCCTTTTAGTAATTCTGGTTCATCCATCTCATTAGTTTCTTTTTTCAAGAAGTCCTTGACAGATTTTGTAGTGTCTCTTACCGGAGACAGATTCTTCTTCTCTTTTGCAGTGTCACTTATGTTCTTTTCAGCTCGACTTCCTTCTTTACTTTTCACCTCTTTTTCTTTCTCCTTTATTATTTCTTCTTTAGATCCAGGGTTAACAAGGGAATCCAGAGGAGAAATGTTAGTCTGTTCATGGGCCACCTCTTCCGGAGCAGAGGATTCCAAGTCCTTAGCTATTTCTGCATCGGTATTCATTACCTCTTCTATCATTACATCAGTAGATTCCTCTCCAACACTTGTGGCCGAGGGATCAGCACCCAAGTCCTCTATAATAGGAAGATTGAATGTTTTGAAGACATTTCAAAGGATCTCTTCTGTTTCCTTGGCTACCTTGTTAGTCTCACCAAGCATGAGCTGATTCATTCTAGCTTTGCTCTGGAATTCATCCTTACAATCTTTGAAGATCATACTAATCTGCTTTGGGGTGATTGAAGGATATAGCTGAATAGCTATCTGCTCTTGGATCTCCATATCCTTTTCTTTGGCATTATTCTTCCTCAATTCAAGTTCCTTCTCAAGGCTTTTAGGAATTAAAGATACAATCTCAATGAAAGCCTTGTTGTAAATGTTGAGATACTTAACTGTGGCATCCTACAGACTCTTCTTATCAGTTTCACTGTATTTATCATAAAATTCTGTTAATGGCTTCAGATTTCCATCCACAGTGATTGCCTTAACTATATCATCTAAGGACAGGGTGGCTCTTTCAACAAACTCTTCTGCTTTTGCCTCCTTGGTTTCACTGGATATCTTCTTTTTCCTTATTTTCCTCACTTCCTCGTCTGATTCAGTTTCTTCATCATCCTTTTGACTGACATAAGACCTTGTGGCCTTTGTTTTAGTTCTTTTCTCTCCTCTGCCAGATGATTTTGCTTCTGGTTTTGATGTCCTTGAGCTTTTAGCAGTGACAGGTGCAGATCTCTTTGATGATCTTGTCCGGGTGGAAGATTCTACTGAGCACTTTCCTTGCTTTCCTTTTCTGCCTCTTTCTTCTCTTCCTTAGCCTTTTCCATCTTTTCCCTGTTGGCATCAAGTGCCTCCTTTGAGATGCTAATCCTTTGGCAATTTCTTGAACTTCTTTTCTCACTTTCCTTTTTATTTCCGGTTGTCTGAGTTCCACATGAACTTTTACACTTAGCTCTTCAAAGGTTCCAAACTTTTCTGCCTTTGGATCCTTTGGCTGACTTAGCATGTGTTGAACATGTAGCTCCACAATTTCTTCATCAACTTCATACCCCATAGGCATGATCCATACAGTTCTTGGTTCTATTGCCTCCATCAGGCACTGATCAGTCTCTACCATAAAGCATACTATGTCTTTGTATTTCTCAACAAGAGACTGGGGAATTCTCTCTCTTACTTGCATCATGTTCTGAAAATTCTTGAAATATCCCTAGAGAGCTATATTCTATGCCTTGGCATCACCAATCCCATGTATATAATCTCTGACCTGAATGGCTACTGGCCTATCATTCTTCCATACCCAGCCACTAGATCCGGGAAGCTCATTCATGTAATAAAAGAAAAGACAGAGTATCAAGCCACCATATTTGGAGTTCTTCTTATCCTTCTTTATCTTCTGTAGATTCTCCAATAGTTGGTTTAGAAGGAGCTCACAAAGATCATAGTCTACATTCTTCCTCAACATTTCATAAGCAGTGTATATAGCAGTTCTGAAAATAGAATTCTCCCTGCTGGAGTGATATATCTTATATCCAATTATCATTGATGCAAATTTGATATCCGGATCTGTGATATCCTTAATAGTCATAGCTCTTTTATCAAACTTTGATCCGGTAGCCTCACCGACGATTTGGTTCTTGACAGATTTGAGCGTAGGCATTTCATCGATTGAGTGTAATCTGGTTATAGCCCTAATGGCATCCTTAGTGATCTTAAATGGCCTGTTCAACCACATGAAGTTGTCATGTATTCTGCTCAGGATATACCGGACCCATTCATCTTCCAGAAAATAGGGGAAATGGATGCACTGTGCAAAATACTTATCCTGGATGGCTTTATACTGAGGTTTGATCTCAAAAGAATCATCTATTAACTGCTTGTGATAGATATCCATTAATTTGGACTCTCTGAATTCTTCAATGTTTGCGTGAATGTAAACCCTAATATCTTCTGTATGCAGGACGCCATGTGGAACATTGGAAAAAGCTCCTAGGGGATCTACTTCCAAGGATTTGTATGGATGTTTCTTGAATTTGGGGTGAGGCCTATAAGAGATCTTCACAATGTTTGGAGTACCCATCATTCAAGGATTTACAAAGAGATATTTGATAAAGGAGAATACCTTTTGTGCTTTTCAGTTTCACGGAGTTAGCCGGATCGATTTCTGGATGAATTGACTTCTGCAAATGATCTTGGATGAGCTTGAGGAATTTTGTTGCAGAGCCTCTCTTTTCATTTCTTCTTGAATGCAGAATGAGCAAATGCTTAGTGAGAAAACCCTTATATTGCTCCGTAAACCCTAATGTTAAGTTGCAATAAATGCTCAACCTAAGTCATTCCGGTTTGCCTTATTCGGATGACTTGAGGAACCGGATCAATCTTGATCTTAAACATCTTGCAGATCTTCCAAATCTTAACCATGGTTTATTTGGATGTTTCTCTTAAGAACCCTTTAATCCGCAACTCGTCTTGTGCCAGTTCCGGCACCAATTGACTGGCTGGGGGAACAAGGTTTTCTTTGTGTCTCCCCCTGAGCCAGAGCTCACTTTTTAATTTTCGGAAGGAATATCATCACCAGATTTTGGTGTGAATCCATCCTCTACATTCTCTGTACTTTTCTTTACCCAAATCTTGTGCATCTCACTTTGAACTTCATCCGCATTCACTTTTTATTTTCCCTTATCTTGATTCTGATTATGATATATCGGACCTCTTTTGTCCTGATTCTTGCTTCTACAGAATTTTGCAATATGACCGGATCTATTGCAAATTTGGCAAACAATACTTCTTTGCATATTTGATTGATATCCTCTTGATCTGCATTGATTAGCCATATGACCTATTCTATTGCATGCAAAGCATCTACCATTGAATGAATTGTTTATTTGCATATTTCTGCATTCATGAGATTTGTGACCATACCTTTTGCAATTGAAACACTGTCCGGAGAAGGATGTATTGGTTTGATTCATTCTCTTTCTGCACTGATTAGCTTTATGACCAAAGTTATTGTAGTTGTGGCAGTATCCATTGAAGGATGGATATCTTTGAGCATTAGGCTACCTTACCGAAGGTCTTCTAGACCTATTCCTTGGATTTTCTGATCCAAAATTCTTCTGACTGGATCCGGAGCTTTCTCCTTTCTCATATCCCAAAGCACACTTGTCATCTACCCTCTTTTAACTTTCAAGAAGAACTTCAAGTTGAGCAGAACTTATCTTGAATTTCTCTTTATATTCATTTGCTGTTTGAAGATCCCTTTTGAGAGAGACAATTTGATCCTCAAGTTTTTCTTCATTATCTTTAGCATCTTCAAGATCAGATTCAAGATGTTTGATAATTCTATCCATCTTGTGGCAATCTTTTGATTTCTCCTTGAGAGATTGTCTTAGATTATCTTCAGTTTTTCTTTTCTCTTCAACCTCTTGGGTAAACTTCATAACTCCTGATTCCATTTCATGTCTTACCATAATGATTTCTTTTGATAACTTTTCACATAACTTGGTTTTCTCCTTCAGATCTTCATTTGTATAATTGGCTTCACCTTGACTTGCCAATTGCTGAAGTAGCTCCTTTCTCTTTTTCATATAGAGACTTAATTTGTCTTTCAGTTCTCTCATGAAATCATCAGTCTGTTTGAATCTTTCCTTTAATTCATTGACTTCAGAGTTTGACTGCTCAAGATCATCAAGGGCAGTCTTGAGTTGCTCCCTTAAACCATATACATCCATTTGAATTCCCAGATCTTCCTCAAGCTGTTAGACTCTATTAGGAGGAACTTGGCTCTGATACTAATTGTTGATAACTAAGAAGGGGGGTGAATCAGTTATCCTAGTTGTTTCTACTTTCTAAACTTTCTTTATAATCAATGCAACATTAATTCAAATAAGCAAACATAACCATGAAATGGAAATACACATGACACAATATTTTTGATGTAGAAACCCTATTAAGGGAAAAAACCACGGGGTGATTAACCCAAGATTGTATTGTTTGTTAGAAGAATGGAAATACAAAATGGCACTTGCCAATTAGGGCTCACTGCCTGAGCACACTGCTCACAAGAGGCACATTGCCTACAAGAGACACACTGTCTACAATTTATAAAGAGTGTAATACAATACTTGAACTGATAAGGAGCATCAACATATGCTGGAGTTCAATTCCGGTTAGGCTCTGTACACTGATCTGCTGCACTTCATCTTTCCTCTTCTTTTGTGCTGCTCTCCTTTCACATACTGGAGCTTCCTTTCAACTTTTATTCAGCTCTACTTCTTTTATTCGCACATCACCAAAAACCACGACACCTCTCACAACTAAATCTATCTTATATATATATACGCATAAGTGATTTCATCATCTTTCTAGTCGGCACCTGGAATAGTCAATATTTTCCCCAAACTCTGATCTATCGGCTGAATCCTTGCTTACCAAATAATGCGGATCAAGGATAGACTTGTAGAAGTCATCAATCATGCCGGCCAATCATAATTTATGCCTTAATAACCTTTACCATCATCAGTAACACATCCGGAATAATGTCTGATGTTCTTCCAGTCAGTTCTTCCTCTGTCCATACTGTCAATCAGGAACCCGATACTCAAGTATTCATATCTATTTCTTCATCTATCAACGGATGCTAAATCCTTGGAATATATCACTCAAGGTAGTCCTCTTGACTTCCCCAACTCCGCACTTCACCAAGATACTTCCTCTGAGAGATCCGGACCTGACTGTCGGACCTCGCCACATGCTCTGTTCTTGTTTACCGGACCACAACATTCTTCACTCTGACTTCCGGTATAGTCACATCATGTCCTGCGGATGTGTGGAATGAACTTTGTTTCCATTAATGACAACCATTATGAATCCATAGTGTCTCTTTCCAACAGGCGTGTCGCGCCAGCGTCACCGGTCACGTTAAATAGTTTACTAGGCGCATTATCTTAAAAAAAAAAGATTCTATATGATCTCCTTGATAAGATTGTCAGATCATTTTTAAGTATTGTCATGATAACATATATTGACTTACTTCTTATTAAATTAATTATGGGCTTTATTATTCCAACATCAAATTTATTTATTTTTATTACTATGTTACAATGTTGTGATCTTATCGATAGGAAATATACCTCAAGCTATGCCTTCAACATATGATGCATGCGCTATCACATGGATGGAGTAATATGTGTAAGTGCGCAAAGATGAGGGACCAAAAGGGGGTCTTAAGATGCCACTTTTTTTAAAAGATCAGAAAATATTGATGTTGGATGAGAAATTGAATATAGTTACACTCAAAATTTGAAGATGCAACAAAAACAAGAGTCATAGTGCTCTGAATCTAGTTCCTAAACTACTAATTTTTTTCAAAAATGGTTGAGATTAAAGGGTTCAGAAAGGGGGAGCACACAAATTGGTCCTATTTTTCTCAAAAAAACATAACATAGCGTCTAGTGTGCTCCCCCTAAAATGTTAACTTTTTTTTAGTATTTCAAAAATCACTTCAGTGAGAAATTAGCTAACACCATGTAGTTTATCCCTGATTTTTCTGATATTTTTTCATGAATAGTTGATTTTTTAGTAATTTTGAAAGTGGACACATCTTGAAAAATAAAAAATTGAGCGTGCTCCCCCCTAAATTTTTTGAAAACTAATCAAAAATTTTATTTTTGTCGAATGTGTAGAATGGAGTCTAGTTTCTAAAAATGTAACTTATTTCAAATTTCGATGAATGGTTAAAAAAAATTCAAAAATACTAGACATTGATTTCTGACAAAAAATGGATACACTAACAAAATAAATTCTTGATGAAACTCTTAACATAGGGTGTGTGCAAGAAGTTGAGTCCACTTTTTGGCCAAAAAGTGGAAGTGTTTTCCATGATTTTTTAGAATTTGTCACATTTGACCTAAAAATTTGAAGCACTTAAAGGAGGAATCTTGAAAAAAGTCAGTAAATATCAAATGTAGTACTCGGAGTCTAGTTTCTAAACATGTAATTTTTTTAATACCCAGATGATACAAATTGATTTTTAATAGGCGTTTCTAAAAATCACTGTTTAAAAGTCACTTGTTTTTTACTATACCATGCACATGTACGCCATCCATATTTTGACCTAAATAATCATATTTTTCTAAATCTTGTTGGGAACAGATTCATAACTCACTGAAGCACGTTTTCCATATTTTTTTGTAATTTTTTATTGAATTTTTTTTTTTGTTAATTTTTTATTGGCCATTTTTGGTGTTTTAAAAAATTGTCATGTACGTCACGCATAAGATGACCTAAACTTATCATTTTTTTGAATTTTTTTTTCAAATTGAAAAGAATTGTCTAAAGTACATTTTTTGTATAATTTTTTTTACAAAAAATTATTTTGATAAAAAGTTATTAAAATATTAAAAAACCCTGATAATTGAAGTTTATGGACTTGTTTCATCATAAATTAATTGAAAAATAGAGAAATAATCCAATTGTAAAAAAATTACATATTTGGAATATATACTGTCTCATCTATAATGGGTTTTAATTTCATCAAAAAATTCTACAAAAAAGGCCTTTAGACATATGCCCAAAGTCACTATTTTGTTGTGACATTGGCAGGACCTTCAAGTTGCAGGTCAAACCAGGTCCAAAGCCAAGGGTTGGGTTCCCAATCCTTTTTTCTGACCCAAAACCCATAGCAAAAATGGGGTTGGAAATTCAAATTTTATGAAATGAGATCCCGTTCCAGAAACGGGATCTCGAAGCATAACGGGATCCCGTTTTGGTTTACACGGTTTCAAGTTTTTTTCTAGGTCCGAAACTTCCACCTAAGTGGACTCATCTTCTTGCATTTACCTCGTACTCAAAATGTGAAAAAAATTATATGGTTAGATAGCTAACAGAGAGCTTAAGATTATGGTGGTATTTTTTTTCAACTTTTCATTGAAAAAAGTGTAATCCTAATGGAAAGCATGCTCCAAATTATCTAAAATTTTTGTTAGAAACTAGAAAAACACGTCCAAATTGGCTCAACATAATGTGAGCATGTTATAATGTGCTCGCGTTATGCTAAGCTAATTTGGCTTTATATATACAAATTGCGTTTGCTTGAAAGTTTCTAAAGCCTTTTCAACAAATCCATTTTTTGCATATCTTGCAATCATTGCATTCCATTATAGATCATCTCTTTGAGGTGTTAGGTCAAACAATTGACATGCCTTGTCTATGCTTCCACACTTTACATACATGTCTACAAGGGCAGCTACACTTCCTACCATCTCTCTCACTCTCTACTTCCCTCCCCTCTCTACCTCCTACCCTCTCTTTGAGTCTCTGCTTCCCTCCCCTCTCTACCTCCTACCTTCTCTCACTCTATTCTTCCCTCCCCTCTCTACCTCCTACCCTCTCTCTCGCTCTCTACTTCCCTCCTTTGTCTACCTCCTACCCTCTTTCTGAGTCTCTACTTCCCTCGCCTCTCTACCTCCTACCTTCTGTCTCACTCTATTCTCGCCCCTCTCTAGCTCCTACCCTCTCTCTCTCACTATTTACTTCCCTCCCCTCTCTACCTCCTACCTTCTCTCTCACTCTCTTCTTCCCTCCCCTCTCTACCTCCTACCCTCTCTCTCACTCTCTACTTCCCTCCCCTCTCTACCTCCTACCCTCTTTCTGAGTCTCTACTTCTCTCTCACTCTCTTCTCCCACTCTCTACCTCCTACCCTCTCTCTCACTCTCTACTTCCCTCCCCTCTCTACCTCCTACCCTCTCTCTCACTATCTTCTTCCCTCCACTCTCTACCTCCTCTCTCTCGCACTCTCTACTTCTCTCGTCTCTCTACCTCCTACCCTCTCTCTTTCTTCTTCCCTCCACTCTCTACCTCCTACCCCCTCTCTCACTCTCTTCTTCCCTCCCCTCTCTACCTCTTACCCTCTCTCTGATTCTCTACTTCCCTCCCGTCCCTACCTCATACCTTCTCTCTTAGAGCACTCTCTGCTTCTCTCCCCTCTCTAACTCCTACCCTCTCTCTCACTCTCTACTTCTCTCCCCTCTCTACCACCTACCCTCTCTCACTCTCTACTTCCCTCCCCTCTCTATCTCCTTCCCTCTCTCTCACTCTCTTCTTCCCTCCCCTCTTTACCTCCTACCCTCTCTCACTCTCTACTTCTCTCCCCTCTCTACATCCTACCCTCTCTCCCACTCTCTACTTCCCTCCCCTCTCTACCTCCTACCCTCTCTCTCATTCTCTTCTTCTCTCCCCTCTCTACCTCCTACCCTCTCTCCTACTCTCTACTTCCCTTCCCTCCCCTCTCTATCTCTTACCATTTCTCACTCTCTACTTCCCTCCCCTCTCTACCTCCTACCCTCTCTCACTCTCTTTTTCTTTCCAATGTCTACATCCTACCCTCTCTCACTCTCTACTTCCCTACCATCTCCACCTCCTACCCTCTCCCTCTCACTCTCTACTTCCCTCCCCTCTCTACCTCTCCTCGTCATTCTTCCTATCCAATGAGATTTCATAAATTATCTTGTTTCCATTTCATTTTCCCAATTTATATCCTCATCCCTCTTTGCATGTCTTAGTTTTCTTGTTTCCATGTTCTTTGTCAACAAGGGAGAGGGAGAGGGAGGAAGTGGGAGAGAGGGGAGAGATAGGGTGATAGGGAGAGAGAGAGTCCTAGTTTTCTTGTTTTGGAGCTCGAGAGAGAGAGGGTTGGTCAGTTTCATGAGTTTAGGGTTGCTTATGTTTAGGGTTTAGGGGAATTATTTAGGGTTTAGGGTTTCTTGGGTTTATGGTTTATGGTTTAGGGGTTAGGATTTAGGGGCATTATTTAGGGTTTAGGGGTTTTGGGAGAGAGAGGTTTAGGGTTGCTTAGGTTTAGGGGCATTATTTAGGGTTTATGAGTTTAGGGCTGCTCAGACCTTTAGGGGCATTATTTAGGGTTTATGAGTTTAGGATTCTCAAGTTTAGGGTTTACGGATTAGGGTTAAAGGGGAATTATTTATGGTTTAGGGGTTTAGCATGGTTTCTTGAGTCTAAGGTTTAGGGGTTGGGGGCATTATTTGAGGTTTATGAGTTTATGGTTGCTCAATTTTAGGGTTTAGGGTTTAGGGGTTAGGGTTTAGGTGAATTATTTATGGTTTAGGGTTGCTCAGGTTTAGGGTGAGGGACATGGCTAGAGACATAGGCAAAGAGATTGAGAGGTAGAGGGATGATAGAGACAAGGAGATCTAGGGTTTAGGGTTGATCGAGTTTAGGGTTTAGGGGTTAGGAGTTTAGAGAGGGAGAGATAGGGAGGTAGAGTGTGATTAGGGACATGGCCGGAGACATAGGCAGAGAGATTGGGAGGTAGAGGGATAATAGAGACAAGGAGATAGGGTTTAGGGTTGATTGGGTTTAGGGTATAGATGATAGGAGTTTAGAGAGGGAGAGATAGAGAGATAGAGGGTGAGGGACATGGCTAGAGACATAAGCAGAGAGATTGAGAAGTAGTGGGATTGTTACATCCCAAATTATTGGCTTGCTAAACTTTTCACTTTTACTGGGACATAAGTAAAATTTATTGTGATGTATAGTTTAATGACAAGGTATGAAATGGATTATATTGAATGTCATTTATGAAATTATGGGAATGATTGTGTTATTGTCAATTTAGTATTGCATTATGAAATTTGGTTTATTATTTGAATAATGATGCACTGATCATAATTTGTTTGGTTACAAGTTGAAACAAGATTATAGGTTTTCAGATGACTCTCAGAGAAGAGAGAGAGAGTATCTTTCGAGGAGAGAGATATAGACCTAAGGTTACGAGTGGTCTATTTGCCTAACGAGTATAAGTGTTTACCGAAAATGTGAGCCAATGTGTCATAAGAGGTAAGTCTTGTCTTGTCAGTTTACTTTTGAATCTAATCGATAGGTAGTGGATATCTTGATTCTTATCTAGGTCAATTGAGAGTCAACATAGTCATTTGTGAAGTAAACAACGTCGTTAGAATATGAACTATGACCATTTATGTTTAACGTAAAAATAACGACGTCATTGACGTAAAATGATTGTGATAATATTATTGAGTCATTTAGTGTTTTATTGTTGACATTCAATGTAAGGTGACAGTTTTATTAAGTCAAGTCGACGTGATTTAACGAGTCTCTGTGAAGGGGAGACAGGCCTAACCCTATCACATTACTCGTAAGCTTTTTGACTTATTATTATAATTATAATATTTTGATCAAAGTTTAAATGTGGTTAAGGATTATTATTATGACTATTATGTTTATTATTTTGTTAGAATGGGATTATTCGAGGTATAAATGAGTAACCACTTTTTCTTATAAGGTTGTTGTCATCCTTGTAATTACCTTCCTTAGTGTCATTTTTCTCTAAAGGAACCATGTTGGGAGCTGGCAGAAGACTTCGTTGTCTAGCATGCAACATTTGAATCCCATGTTGACTGGGTATATCTGTAATGCACAATGGTGGGAAGTACAAGGAATACTTCATATTCTACCCATCCTCAGAAAGAAAGGCAGTTAAACTTATGTTTTAAATGATGCATATGATGCTAGACATTGTTCTAGAATAAACTGCCTGGCTATATCGCCATCATCATTGCCTGGTGGCAATGACTTATTGTTAAGTGGTAGTCGAAATGGGATGCTCAAACGATGGGAATTAGTGGTAATCAATAAGCCACGATATCTTAGGCTTATGATTAAGTATGGCCTGTAGGCAGTGGTTCATGGAATCCTCTCAATTTAGATGAATTGTTTTAGTAAACTTTTAGTTGATTTAATAACCAGGAGTTGAATTTATTGGCATCAAACTTTGTGGAGTATGGTTTCCCTCAACAGCATTATCGAGCCTAAATATTTGGAATATCCATGTCTTAGTGATGGTCTGTTATAACTGTTTGATAGTGGGCAATAATTGTTGTTTGTTTTTGCAAAAGTGATTCACTAGTAGAGTTGTGGAGGATGGATATTAACACTTAAGATGACACCTGTAGGAAATTCCACTAGAGGTTAGTCTAACTATCGTAGTGGATCTTTATTTGACTGATAATCATGGAAAGAAGATGGGAAAGGATTTTGCATAGAGTTAAGTGAGCTCTTAAAAAGAAGGCTCATGCCCATGCACCGGGGGTCGGGGTGATCGATGGGAAAAATAAAAAAATGAATACATAGACGTTTTGTAGTCTAACGGGGAGGAACTAGTTTAAAATAGATAAGAGAGTAGTTCTTTTAGAGTTAAAGAGAATAGTGAAATTGCTTCCACATGAGGAAAGAAGATAATCGGTAGCAGAAGGAGGAAATTTCTGCTTGGGCAACCCTACTCTGTCAATAAAATCTTACCAGGTTCTCTCTTTACAGGAAGTCTTTTGTCAATATAAAATTATTTATGTATTAATTCATACTGTTGAATAAATGTCATGTTGTTACTCTATTTATTCTGAGGGCTATGTTTTAGAATGTTTGTGAGGCTGATACTCTTATGATAAATGGCCTGCAGTTAGTTATTTCTATGATTTTTTATGTATTCGTAAATCCATGATTGCATGATGATTTCATCGAAAGGTTCTAACACTTTAGGATATCATGAAGTTGATATTATAGTTATACTTTTGCATGGTCGAATGAATGATCTTTGAATGAATTTTTGAGAAGGTTTTACTTGATAAGCATCTGTGATGATTTTATACATTGTTCACACCGAATGGGATTAGTATGACTTTGAGTAAACTATTATTTTAGGTGTATACAAGTTTCTGCATAATGGTAGGATTCTTTACATGTCAGAAAATGTAGATTATATAATACATAGGAGACTGTGAATATTGTATACTTCGATCTCTTGGAACCACCTGTTTATATATGAGATCAATGTTGCAGACCTTATTCTATTTACATCAACTTGACATAGAGAAAATGGACAAATAACGATATATATTCATATATTTATATTGGTAATGTTTATTATTTGCTTAGGGAACGATAGAAATGGTTGTAATCCAAGACAACTCATTGATATAATGAAAGAGCGACTTTTGGATATTATATTCTAATGGTTTCCAAACCAGAGAATAATCTCTTACCTACAATATTCTAACTTAGTTAGCACAGTTCAAGAACTACAAAGAACTTAGTTGAAAGGAATAATCTTTCGATAATGATTTCTAGTGGTTAGTAGACTTGGATTAGACTTATCCACTTGGTGATATCAAGCCGATTAAAGTCAATGCAAAACTTGATTAGAACCTTTTTATTGGTTTAATTAATATTCTCTGTAAATGAGAAATAGTCTTGTCTTGAGTGTTTGGAATGACCTTTCTTGTCAGAAAAAGGTCTATGGGTCAAATGTTTATCTAAAAACTTCATTCAAATTTATAAATGAATGTTAATTCAATATTATGGAAAAGGAAAGGCAAGCCCTAGCTTGACTAAGTAGGGAAAAATCTAGTAATGTATCTTTTTGAATACATCTTGTCTTACCTATTTCTTTATAGATTGAAAAAGAAGGGACTTATACCCTAATTATGATAGAAAACTAGGAATATGTTAATAGAAGAAATAAGGTCTATTGGATAGACCTTATTATCTATTTATTAATCTTGTTAAGATATCCGTTGAAAGCCATTATGATGGAATGGATTGAGTCTAACTAGAAATTAACCTAGCATGGAAACATATATAAGTTTATATGTGATTGTCAATAATAACACGATAAGAAACTCATACTCCTATTTGTAGGAGGTCTTAATAATTACAGGGACATATTATTCTTAACCGTGGTTGAGTTAACCCAAGGGTCATTTATAAACCTTAGTCTTGTAAGTTGAGAAATGGTTATTTTGATATATCAGACTATTCAAGGTTATTATGAAAATCCTACTAGTCAAATATGAAATCAAATTATGAGTTATGTCATATGAACTCATCTAAATCAAATAGATTATGGTCATGGAAGATATTAAGACTATTTACGTAAACACATTTGGCAAGGATAAACTGTAGGAATATGATAGTATCTAAGTCGAGTTGGGGTGGGTGAACATTACGACAACATTCATTGGGAACATCAATTTATATTGAAACTATGGCCATAGTAATGCATATGTCTTTGCATGCATTGTCGGTTCACTGTATCTGGATTGCACAACCTATCGAAAATCATACTTAGCTAGAGGGTATCTAGGGTTGTATGATTGATAGAGTTGTGTAGGATACAACACTATGTACTTAGAAAGGCAAATTACCACTAGTCACCTTTGGTCTATATTCCTCGTGAAGGGTAGGGCCACTTCCTATGTGGGAGATATGTGGGAGACCGCCGATCTGTGGATGGAGGTAAATCAATCGAAAGATACTCTCTCTAGTAGAAGACATGCTGAGGCTTGCGATAAAGATGTTAGGTTTCCGGATGCAGTATAACTATGAGACTTGTGTTTATGGAGACTATGTAAAACATTATCTAATGCAGATATTTGTAATTGATTTACTTTTGTAAACATTGTACTTGAGAAAGACAATATGGTTTATTGTATTTTGTAATGAGAAATCTTGTAATTGTAGTTACTTGATTATATTGAATAAAAGAAAAATTTTCTCTATCTCATTTTTACCTTATTAAATTACTTCATGGTAAATTTTTGGCATTTTACTATGTTTATAAAACATGGATGTTACATATGGTATCAAAGCTACCGGGTTCGACACTAGGGCTTATGAGTCCACTGTGCTAACTTATAGTCAACATTATGTGGTTAGATAATGTTCAAAATTTCTTGTGCCAGAATGATGTGGAGAAGAACCAAGAAAACTGCTAGGAAGTCGGTTCCCCGGCATTTGCCTGAATTAGTTGTTAAGAAGAAACCTATAGAGGAGGTTGAACTTAAAGAGCATATATCATTTACTCTGAAGGTGCATGGCTAGAGGATTCAGAAACTTTTGTTGATGCACTTAAGCGTATTCATCTAGAAAGAAAACAACATTATGAATTGGCCAAGAATCCTACTAATTCTACTGGTGTAGTGAAACCTAGTAAACTGTAGCTAGTTACAACACGTCACTTAAAGGTTGATGTGATGCTTCTGTTTTAGGAAAAAGGTGTTGGAGGAGTACTTGTGTGTACATCCACCCTCCATGCTTGTTTAAATTGGAAGATTATAAATCGACAGAGACATATAGTCTTGTCGTACCAACTATATAAATAAGGATGTGGTTACTCCTAAATAAATTATAATAAAGATGAAAATGTTTTATCTATTGATTGTTATGAGTTAAATATGTTTGATGTTTTGAGTCAGTATTAAATAACTTATTCAACTGGCATGAAAAAAAAAATGACAACATGTTTCATAAAAGAACAAACTAGGATGAGCGTCTAGAAGAGAATAAACCATCAATTAATCTCTTGATCAAATTGGAGCAATCCTAACCATGTTTGTAAAAGCCAAGGAGATACCTGGTATTTTGGAAAAGAAAGTATGAGATTAAGGAAAAATGACATTTCTCATGGGATGAGAAAGGAAAATCACCAAGAATATGGAGTGAATAATAAAAATCTTGAAACTCTAGACCCTAAAAGGAAGCAAAGGATAGGCTTGCCTTAGAACTATTCTAGATATGAAGAAAGTCATTTCACCAAAGTTGATGGAACAAGTGATTGAAGCAACTAAAAATTTTATTCCTCCTCGAGATTGGGATAGGTTACCTAGAAAAGTACCTTACCTTTTGACAACTATAGGATTAATGGTATCAAAAGCCCCCTATATAAGAATTATTGGCTTAAGGTTTGAATTAGATCCGGTATTTTACCATGGGGTGCACTAGATATCTTTGTCAAGAGAAAGGACATAACTCTGCGAATGTGTATTTAGTATCGTATGCTTAATAAAGCAACGACATAGAACAAATATCTTTACCACGTATTGATGATCTCTTTGATTAGATGCATGGAGCTATAGTGTTTTAAAGATTGATTGGTGATCAACATATCATCAGTCAAGATTGAAGGATGAGGATACCCATAAAACAACTTATAGGACAATAATGGGCACTGTGAGTTTGCAGTGTTGTCTTTTGGACTTACAAATGCCTTGCTGCATTCATGAATCTCATGAATAGTATGTTTAGAGATTGTTTAGACATGTTTGTTCTAATCTTTTGGAAGATATAAATTATTTATTCTAAGAGCATGAAGGAGAACATTACCAACATGAGCAAGTAGTTCTGCAGTGGTTAAGAGAAATGATTTGAGGGGGCAATTGAATTACTAAAAGAAAACAGAGTGGCTAATGCCTTGAGTCTGAGGGGATGTATTTTTTCAATTGTCACTATTCATGCAAACTTTAAAGATTAAGTGTTGCAAAATTTATTTGATGATGAGTATTATGAGCAAATCAAGTAGGCTCTTATGATAAAACCTAAAGATTCAAGGTATGATAGGTTTCATTTTGAGTCTGATGGATTATTGAGTTTCAAAGAAAAGAAATATGTATTTCAAATTCTGCCAAATTAAGAAAACTAGTGTAGAAAAAAAAAGAGTATCGCACCATACCCAAGACATCCAGGGGTAACCAATTACTAACTGATATAAAACCTCTTTAATCCTTGAAAAGAATTGAAGAATGATGCTGTGAGATTTATAGCATATTGTCTGAAGTGTCGGACGGAAAAAGTAGAACATCAACAGCTGTAGGATTGTTGTACCCACAAGACATGCCAGAGTGGAAATGACAAGTTATTAGTATGGATTTTGTACAAAGTCTTCCTATGTCTAGGAATAGACACGATGCCATTTTGTGGTTGATAAACTCTCGAAGGTAGCACATTATATACCAGGGAATTTGACTGATGGAGCACCAATGTTAGCTCACAAATTTATGCAAGAGGTGTTTTAGATTGCATTATTTTCCTGAGAAGGTTATTTCAGATAGAAATGCGTGTGTAATGTCAAGGTTTTGGAAAACTTGTTCTCTATACTAAGGACTGAAATTAAAAAGAGTACAATTTATCATCCTAAGAACAGATGGTTAAACTAACAAAGTTAACCAAATTTTTGAAAATTTGTTTCAAACATATTGCATGGATCAACAATATGGGGAGACTACTTATCACTTGTGAAATTTTCAACAATACCTAACTTTTGCTATTAAGATAGCTTGAATTGAAACATTGGATAGAAAAGATGTCGAACTCCTATAAGCTAGGTAAGCTAGAAGATAGGATTAGCATTAGTCTGGAAATGTTATCAGAAGTAGATGAAAAGATTTAACTAATTAGAAAAGATCGGTGGAAATTGATAATGAATAAGAAACGTTATGTTGATGTTAAGCATACACTAAGAAAATTCTTGGTTAGAGAAGAAAAAATCTTTTGAGGGTCAAACCCCAGAAAAGTTTCATAAAGTATGGAATGTATTCCAAACTAGTTCCTAAACATAAAGGACTCTTCTAAATTTTTCTAGATTATCAATTCTATTGATTACAAGAGTGAATCTATTACCAGATATTGCCAGGAGGCATAATGCTTTTTGTGATTTATATATGAGAAATATATTTATGTAATATATGAATATTATATTCTATGAATGTTTTAAAAGTACAGAACCTAGGAAAGGTTATGATCAAGCTTCTTAAATACTTGAAGATTGCATGCAATGCTTGTGTAATGTAGAGGTTATGAAGTGTAAGGTCCAGTGGGACCAATATGCATAGAATAGTTTTACATTGGGGGAGAGTTACCATGAATTCTAGTAGAGATTTCCTCATTTATTTTATGCTTATAGCAGTTAAACAATGAACTTGCTTGTTAGTTGCATTTTGATACTTTATATCATCGAGGAAGATGAATCGTTAGGGGAAGGATATGTTACATCCCAAATTATTGACTTGCTAAACTTTTCACTTTTATTGGGACATAAGTAAAATTTATTGTGATGTATAGTTTAATGACAAGGTATGAAATGGATTATATTGAATGTCATTTATGAAATTATGGGAATGATTGTGTTATTGTCACTTTAGTATTGCATTATGAAATTTGGTTCATTATTTGAATAATGATGCACTGATCATAATTTGTTTGGTTACAAGTTGAAACGGGATTATAGGTTTTCAGATGACTCTCAAAGAAGAGAGAGAGAAAGAGAGAGAGAGAGAGAGAGAGAGAGAGAGAGAGAGAGAGTATCTTTTGAGGAGAGAGATATAGACCTCAGGTTACGAGTGGTCTATTTGCCTAACGAGTATAAGTGTTTATCAAAAATGTGAGCCAATGTGTCGTAAGACGTAAGTCTTGTCTTGTCAGTTTACTTTTGAATCTAATCGACCTGTAGTCGATATCTTGATTCTTATCTAGGTCAATTGAGAGTCAACATAGTCATTTGTGAAGCATACAACGTTTTTAGAGTATGAACTATGACCATTTACGTTTAACATAAAAATAACGACGTCATTGACATAAAATAGTTGTGATAATATTATTGAGACATTTAGAGTTTTATTGTTGACATTCAAGGTAAGATGACGATCTTATTAAGTCAAGTCGACGTGATTTAATGAGAGTCCATGAAGGAGAGACAATCCTGACCCTATCACATTACTCATAAGCTTTTTGACTTATTATTATAATTATCATATTTTGATCAAAGCTTAAATGTGGTTAAACTTATGTTTTAAATGATGCGTATGATGCTAGACATTGTTCTAGAATAAACTACCTAGCTATAACGCTGTCATCATTGCCTGGTGACAATGACTTATTGTTAAGTGGTAGTCGAAATGGGACGCTCAAACAATGGGAATTAGTGGTAATCAATATGCCATGATATCTTAGGCTTATGATTAGGTATGGCTCATAGGCAGTGGTTCATGGAATCCTCTCAATTCAAATGAATTGTTTTAGTAAACTTTTAGTTGATTTAATAACCAGGAGTTGAATTTATTGGTGTCAAACTTTGTGGAGTATGGTTTCCCTCAACAACATTATTGAGCCTAAATATTTGGAGTATCCATGTCTTAGTGATGGTCTGTTGTAACTGTTTGATAGTGGGCAATAATTGTTGTTTGTTTTTGCAAAAGCGATTCACTAGTAGAGTCGTGGAGGATGGATATTAACACTTAAGATGACACCTATAGGAAATGCCACTAGAGGTTAGTCTAACTGTCGTAGTGGATCTTTATTTGACTGATAATCGTGGAAAGAAGATGGGAAATGATTTTGCATAGAGTTAAGTGAGCTCTTAAAAAGAAGGCTCATGCCCATGCATCGGGGGTCAGGGTGATCGATGGGAAAAAGAAAAAAATGAATACATAGACGTTTTGTAGTCTAATGGGGAGGAACTAGTTTAAAATAGATAAGAGAGTAGTTCTTTTGAAGTTAAAGAGAATAGTGAAATTGCTTCCACATGAGGAAATAAGATAATCAGTAGCAGAAGGAGGAAATTTTCGTGTGGGCAACCCTACTTTGTCAATAAAATCTTACCAGGTTCTCTCTTTACAGGAAGTCTTTTGTCAATATAAAATTATTTACGTATTAATTCGTATTGTTGAATAAATGTCGAGTTGTTACTCTATTTATTCTGAGGGCTATGTTTTAGAATATTACTGAGGCCAATACTCTTATGATAAATGGTCCGTAGTTAATTATTTCTGTTATTTTTTATGTATTCATAAATTGATGATTGCATGATGATTTCATCGAAAGGTTCTAACACTTTAGGATATCATGAAGTTGATATTGTAGTTATACTTTTGCATGGTCGAATGAATGATCTTTGAACAAATTTTTGAGAAGGTTTTACTTGATAAGCCTCTGTGACGATTTTATACATTGTTCACACTGAATGGGATTAGTATGACTTTGAGCAAACTATTATTTTAGGTGTATACAAGTTTCTGCATAATGGTAGGATTCTTTACATGTCAAAAAATGTAGATTATATAATACATAGGAGACTGTGAATATTGTATACTTTGATCTCTTGGAACCACCTGTTTATATATGAGATCAATGTTGCAGACCTTATTCTATTTACATCAACTTGACATAGAGAAAATGGACAAATAAGGATATATATTCATATATTTATATTGGTAATCTTTATTATTTGCTCAGGGAATGATAGAAATGGTTGTAATCCAAGACAACTCATTGATATAATGAAATAGTGACTTTTGGATATTATATTCTAATGGTTTCCAAACCAGAGAATAATCTCTTACCTACGATATTCTAACTTAGCTAGCATAGTTTAGGAACTACAAAGAACTTAGTTGAAAGGAATAATCTTTCGATAATGATTTCTAGTGGATAGTAGACTTGGATTAGACTTATCCACTTTGTAGTGCCCCTCCATTATCACCGTGGTTGTGCAGTTTAAAGATCGTTGACTAAGTTTGATTCAGGTCGAATGCCCTGTCAAGGTTATCAGCTGCTCTTAAGTCTTCCAAGATTGGCTAGAAATGTAGGAAAGAGGGGATCTGGTTCTTTTTGCCTAGAGTTGGATTTCTGGGTACATCAAAATTGATCTTCTTGTTCAGGTAATTTTTATATTAAGTTTCCTTCCTAGTTATAGTATACAATTGTTCTATTGAATATGATCAAAATCGGTGTTGAATCAACAATCTTGATGTCTTTGAAATTTTAAGGTGTTAAGGTGAATTCCTTCTATAGTTGCATACATCCTATAGTGGGTTTATGTAGTTTGTTCAATTCTTGCTTCTATGTCTAAAAGAGTTTCTTTTAACTATAATATCCATGCTCAATGGAACCTATACGATCTTGTTCCATAATTTCTGTTTCTTTTAGGTGCTAATTATAGAATGATTTGCTTGCCATTCTTTTAGCGTTGGTTTCTTCTTTAATAACTGCCACTCATAAATATATAGGCAAGGAGATATAGGCTAGACGGGGAGTAGTGGAAATAGAAATGCTTTCTTTAATGATAGTCTGCAGTAATGTTAGACTTATATAATGTGATTTAGTAGTTGTCTTATAAGGGGGAAGGTCGTTTACAGTTTTATTCAGCTTTCATCCAATGCATGTATTGCCTTTTTGTTTGATGTTGCTCGTAATACACGAAGACCCCTAGGGTTTTATTCGTCTTTTCATTGTAATGCATGTATCGCCTTTTTATTCTCAGAAAACTTCATGTGCATGATAATTGCTATGAAGTCTGCCCTTGATGGATATAGCACTAGTTTTGCTTTGGTAGCTGTTTTACCTCTAGTTATGTTCATATTCCGACTTCCAAGGCCCTTTGCTATGGAATTAAAGATTAAAGTGTACAAACAAGTTGCTCATTTCTTACTACTCAATCTGTGACATGAGAGGAGTCTTGGCGGAAGAAAACAGGCTAAATTCATCCAACGAAGGAGGTGCTTGTTGGTACTTGTCACAACTATGGATGGACGAGCCTCCTTTCGATTTCACATAGTGTAGATCAAAATTTCCATTTTTTTTACAGCTCTCTGTGTTTGAGGTATGATTTGCTTTCTGTCATGACTGATACGGTGATTTTTGCATGTTGAATTAAAAGTATTGCATGTCAGTTTAAATACTGGAAACATGGTTGGCGTTTGAGTAGGAAATGATCCCTATTATTGCATGTTTTTTCAAATAGACCTACATCTCTATAATGTAGGGACATGAACCATTTTATTTCTTTCAATAATAGTAGTATCAATTATTTGGTTTGATCTGAGTCTACAGAAGGATCATATGATGTGTATTTTGTTTTAAATAACTAGTTTTGTTACCAACCTTAATATCTAGAACTGGGTATTTTTATATGTCCCATTAAAATCTTTCATGACATATTATCCTTGTGTTATATCAGCTGTAAATGCTTGGTTGTGTCTCTAAATATTGAATTCTGTATTGTTTGATCTATGAGTCTTATATATATATATCACATTGTTATCAACTGTCGACAAACCTTATGCTTCCATTTCAGCATTAGCTAAGAGTATATTGGCAACTCTGACAATAGATCCCTATTTTGTTATTTTCGAGCAAGATTTGCTATCAGTTTTTCTTCCTTTAGCATTACCAGTTATCCTCGCAAGAAGTTGTTTCAAAAAAAATGAAATAGTTTTGATCTCTTTCAATCAGAATTGTAGCACACAAGTTTTCAAGTGATAACCAGCTTATTTCCGAAGATTCCTAACCAATCTATGTTTAGAAATATCTTACCAGTATTCAGATACGAAATGAATCATCATTTGAGTACAACCAAACTTTGTTAGGTTTTGTAAGTCGTATCAGTGGGGAAAATCTAACAAAAATAAGTAGTTGGCATGTGTCTTAAAGGCGTTATAATTTCTTTTAATGATTCCTCTTTAATGTGTTGGCAGCTGTTGATTTTATTATAGTATTTTGCATTGACAATGGTTTAAGTAGAGTTGACTGAAACTGGCAGTTTTAGGGAAACGAATAGGGGGTTTTCTAAATAGCCGAACGGGAAAGAGGGATAACCATGCACTTGTATCACTCAACTATAACTCCATAAAAGACATTAAGGGCATCAATCTATATTTAGATGATTATAATGGTATTGCATGGCGTTCACAAAAGCATTCCATCATATTAGCTGCGCAGAAATATCTGCCTCGGCATTATAGTGGAATTTAATTATATTTGGATAACCATAAAAAGTTCCTTCACATTGTAGTAGTGCTGATTACATGTAGAAATTCATAGAGCTAGCTCCATAGAAGGTGAAGAGTATTATACAAGTCCTTAAACTTAGAACTTTCTCCACAAGGGCATCGACATTTATTAAAAGTTCATGATGTTTAGATCCGCTTTGTATTGGTATCAAACCACGTTAGAATATAAATGTTGTATAGCATCCATGGTGATAGATAAGAATATTGGTAGTATACCTAGGATTGCGCTCATATCATAATATTATCATATCTTGCTTAGCCGAATATGGTATGAATTGTATTCATCACAGTAAAAGTATGCTTAGCTGAAAATGTTTACGTATTGTAATAAGCTGTATGCTTATGAATTATAGCTATGTTATTGGCAGCATATTAAGCTAATTGTATACACATGAAATGGATCTGTGGTATCATTCTTTACTTATAAATTTATAAAGATACAACTATTAACATCTAGTTATCCGCCAATGGTTTCTAACCTTGGTATGTTCTTCACTGACTTGCTTATGAAGAATTATTGTTTAGTTCGTGACAGTTTCACTTTTATTAGATTAGAAAGCATCTTTAAATAAAAATCATCTTTAATCTTCTAAAAATCATCTATAACCTTCTAGTTTTAGAGAAGAACATAATTTAATTTTTTATTGTTTTAATACTTCTATTTTACATTGAACTCCTTACCTCCCCGTATTCTCTTTAGAATATTTATACTAGAAGCTAAATTTTAGGAGAAGATCTCCTTTATTAAGAAACTAAATTTAGCTTATGTGGTACCATCTTTATTTTAGAAAATGAATCCCTTTTAGAATGATATTTTTTTTAATCAATGATTTCTTTGTAATTGTTTTATAAGAAGAAAAAAAATGAATTATTTTAGTAAAGATCTTTATGGGATGATTTAACATGAAATACTATATTAGAAAGGAAAATATTAAATTTATCAAATTGATTATGTTAAAATTCGAGTTATAACTATCTCATCTTGAATGGAATGGGTTTTGTCTCACAGACTTGTATATTATGGGATTTTAGTATAGCTTTATTTACTTTGGTAGAGATTTATGTAGAATGGTGTAATAGTCAATTTATAAGAAAGATTGGCTCAGTGTCGTTTGGGTTAAGCAATTTGTATCCCTTTGTATGTTGGAAATGAAAGTTGGAAAGATAAGTTGTGAGGGAGAACTAGAAGAATCTTGAGATGATTAGATTAGGGATTAGAGATAGTAATGAACTTATTTCTTATGTTTTGCAATATGGATTAAATTGCGAGTTATGACTAATAGATTTTTGGTTAAATTGGATAGAAAATCTATTGAAAATAGATTTTATTTTCTGTATAGATCAAATGCCAAAACATCCCAAATATGTATGTTAGATAATTCCATTTCATGGTGAATGATTTGTCTTGTATAGGACATTATCCTATTGTATAAAGGTATAGATAAGTTCTAGATAAAGTATAAAGCTACTATTGCATATGTTAACCCTAGTTTTGGAATTGTTTGATACCATCTTTGTGGTCCCAAACTACGATGTCTCTGTGCTATGCGTACGTAGGTAAGGCTAACATAAGCCCCTGAGACATTATGTCGGCCCCTTAGGGCCTTAGGCTTGCCATTGATGTAATTAACACTTGAATTATGAAATTAATAAGGCTAATGTTTTATTAGATGTGCAGTTGAGATCTATTGACATGCAGGACTCAGGAGCTAAGGAGGCACCTTCCCTTTTGGCGAATAGATGACTATCTATTAGTATAGGTAACTGTGTATAAATTTGTATAATTTAATTGAAAAGTTGTACCTTACATTTCATATTCGATGAATATTGGTATACACCGTTATGCAATATGAAATTTACTAAGTTAATCTTGTAAATTGTTTCTATTATTTCGTTGATTTCATTATGGTTATTCACTAAGATTTTCTGGGGTAGACATTACAACTTGTGCATGAATGTATCCGTCTTGTGTATATGGATTTAGAACAAACAACGGCTATTCGTTAAATCATGTAATGTAATCATGTTTTGAATGAGCTATGTATGTTGTTGGTTATTTCTTAATTTCTATAATGCAGTCATGTTATCCCTAGAGATGTAGTCAACTTGATGTAACAGACTATGTTAAATTGGTTAATTCTATTACAAAAAAAAAAAAAAAATTGCCTTTGATTTGCGTTAGTGGACTCATCTCTAGGGTTGCATGGCGGGGCATTACACACTTGGTGATATCAAGCCGATTAAAGTCAATGCAAAACTTGATTAGAACCTTTTTATTGGTTTAATTAATATTCTTTGTAAATGAGAAATAGTCTTGTCTTGAGTGTTTGGAATGACCTTTCTAGTCGAAAAAAGGTCTATGGGTCAAATGTTTATCTAAAAACTTCATTCAAATTTATAAATGAATGTTAATTCAATATTATGGAAAAGGAAAGGCAAACCCTAGCTTGACTAAGTAGGGAAAAATCTAGTAATGTATCTTTTTGAATACATCTTGTCTTACCTATTTCTTTATAGATTGAAAAAGAAGGGACTTATACCCTAATTATGATAGAAGACTAGGAATATGTTAATAGAAGAAATAAGGTCTATTGGACAAACCTTATTATCTATTTTATTAATCTTGTTAAGATATCCTTTGAAAGCCATTATGATACAATGGATTGAGTCTAACTAGAAATTGACCTAGCATGGAAACATATATAAGTTCATATGTGATTGTCAATAATAACACGATAAGGAAGAAACTCATACTCCTATTTATAGGAGGTCTTAATAATTACAGGGCCATATTATTCTTAACCGTGGTTGAGTTAACCCAAGGATCATTTATAAACCTTAGTCTTGTAAGTTGAGAAATGGTTATTTTGATATATCAGACTATTCAAGGTTATTATGAAAATCCTACTAGTCGAATATGAAATCAAATTATGAGTTATGTCATATGAACTCGTCTAAATCAAATAGATTATGGTCATGGAAGATATTAAGACTATTTACGTAAACACATTTGGCAAGGATAAACTATAGGAATATGATAGTATCCAAGTCGAGTTGGGGTGGGTGAACATTACAACAATGTTCATTGCGAACTAATGCATATGTCTCTGCATGCATTATCGATTCACTGTATCTGGATTGCACAACCTATCAGAAATCATACTTAGCTAGAGGGTATCTAGGGTTGTACGATTGATAGAGTTGTGTAGGATACAACACTATGTACTCAGAAAGGCAAATTACCACTAGTCACCTTTGGTCTATATTCCTCATGAACGGTAGGGCCATTTCCTATGTGGAAGATATGTGGGAGACCGCCAGTCTATGGATGGAGATAAATCACTGGAAATATACTCTCTCTCTAGTAGAAGACATGCTGAGGCTTGCGATAAAGATGTCAAGTTTCTGGATGCAGTATAACTATGAGACTTGTGTTTATGGAGACTATGTAAAACATTATCTAATGCAGATATTTGTAATTGATTTACTTTTGTAAACATTGTACTTGAGAAAGACAATATGGTTTATTGTATTTTGTAATGAGAAATCTTGTAATTGTAGTTACTTGATTATATTGAATAAAATAAAAATTTTCTCTATCTCATTTTTACCTTATTAAATTACTTCATGGTTAATTTCTAGTGTTTTACTATGTTTATAAAACGTGGTTGTTACAGGGATGATAGAGACAAGGAGATAGGGGTTTAGGGTTGATCAAGTTTAGGGTTTAGGGGTTAGGAGTTTAGAGAGGGAGAGATAGGGAGATAGAGGGTGAGGGACATGGCTAGAGACATAGGTAGAGAGATTGAGAGGTAGAGGGATAATAGAGATAAGGAGATAGGGTTTGGAGTTGATCGGGTTTAGGATTTAGGGGTTAGGGGTTTAGAGAGGGAGAGATAGGGAGATAAAGGGTGAGCGACATGGCCAGAGACATAGGCAGAGAGGTTGGGAGGTAGAGGGATGATAGCGACAAGGAGATAGGGGTTTAGGGTTGATCGGGTTTAGGGTTTAGGGGTTAGGAGTTTAGAGAGGGAGAGATAGGGAGATAGAGGGTGAGGGACATGGCTAGAGACATAGGCAAAGAGATTGAGAGGTAGAGGGATGATAGAGACAAGGTGATTGGGGTTTAGGGTTGATTAAGTTAAGGGTTGATCAGGTTTAGGGTTTAGGGATTAGGAGTTTAGAGATGGAGAGATAGGGAGATAGAGGGTGAGGGACATGGTCAAAGACATAGGCAAAGAGATTGAGAGGTAGAGGGAAGATAGAGACAAGAAGATAGGGGTTTAGGGTTGATCAGGTTTAGGGTTTAGTGGTTAGGACTTTAGAGAGGGAGAGATAGGGAGATAGAGGGTGAGGGACATGGCCAGAGACATAGGCAGAGAGATTGAGAGGTAGAGGGATGATAGAGACAAGGAGAGAGGGGTTTCAGGTTTATGGGTTAGGAGTTTAGAGAGGGAGAGATAGGGAGATAGAGGGTGAGGGACATGGCTAGAGACATAGGCAAAGAGATTGAGAGGTAGAGGGATGATAGAGACAAGGAGATAGGGGTTTAGGGTTTAGGGGTTAGGAGTTTAGAGAGGGAGAGATAGGGAGATAGAGGGTGAGGGACATGGCTAGAGACATAAGTAGAGAGATTGGGAGGTAGAGGGATGACAGAGACAAGGGGATAAGGGTTTAGGGTTGATCAAGTTTAGGGTTTAGGGGTTAGGATTTTAGAGATGGAGAGATAGGGAGATGGAGGGTGAGGGACATGGCCAGAGATAGGTAGAGAGATTGAGAGGTAGATGGATGATAGAGACAAGGAGATATGGGTTTAGGGTTGATTGGGTTTAGGGTTTAGGGGTTAGGAGTTTAGAGAGGGAGAGATAGGGAGATAGAGAGCGAGGGACGTGGCCAGAGACATAGGCAGAGAGATTGAGAAGTAGAGGGATGATAGAGATGATATATACTTATTTAATATATACTTATACATAGAGAGAAAACACTAAATTTACTTGTTTGCATGCATGAAAGCTTAATGTTTTCATGCTTCCCAAAATGCGCTTGTGCTATGGGAAACAAAAAAAGGGAAAAGACAATGTGGGATCTGTGATTGAGACCCCACATGTCTGTTATTCCCTACTTTTCATGCGTGCTATCAGACAAGAAACACTTTTTCATGTTGTTTGACATATTACGAATCATTTTTTGATCAATCCATTACCTTTTTTGTTTTTCCAATGTAGAAGAACTAATTTTGCATGTTTTTGGACAAAATTTGATTATTTAAACTAAAATTTTCATGTTTCATATTGTTTCAAAGGTAATTACCATTGATATAGATTGAATTTGATCATATATGTTTGTTTTTTTCCATAAATTTCACTAATCCTATTCTAGAGTTATATAGAATTCATAAGCAAACTTGTGAAAAAGAACAATTTGAGGATTTTGAAGCCAAATTTTGGAGGATTGGTCAACTTGAATATCAAATTCTAAGGTATGTTCTTTATTTCTAATTTAATTCACTTTATTTTCTTTAGAACACTCACAATCACTAATGTAACTAGTTGTATTAACATTTAAATATAGTGCTATTGATGCAGCAAATCTGATATATATTTGGTTCTCATATAGTAATGAGTTGTCACTATCATCCTCTTGGCCATTCAACTTACAAACTATGATTGTCTCTCCCAAAGTGGCAATACCTTTGCATTAGATGTAGTAATCTTTCATGTGACCAGGTTAGTGAGAGCCTATTGCATATTTTGAATATCTGACCTTAATAGTGATCTAGAGTTTAATGATAGTCTTCTATTTTTATGATGTGACAGTCTATGTGGTTGTTTGTAATATTCATAGCACAATTTGACTCTCAATGCATTGTTACCATATAGGCTTCTATCACTATCTTATCAATTTATGATCAAACTCTTCAACAAGATCTTGAACAATCCACAAATTTGTTAGTATGTAACAAGTTCAAGTCCTTAAAGGTCAATTGACCATACTACCTACATGGCATAACCAATTTGTATCCTCAAGAGTTGCTTTTAGAGAAAATCTATTTTTAATAAACACATTTTCTTGATAGAAACATTCTATTTACATTGTCATGAGAACTTCTTCCTTCGATCTTCTATTTGTTGTCATGAGAACTTCCTTAGATATTCATTAGATCTTCTTCCTTCTCATCTTCTCATCATTATATTCTTCTTTAATAATGTATCTCACCATTTATCCTTCAATGATCTTGTGATTGCCCTTGTAATGCACCAATTTGCTTATGAAAGCCCTAGGGTTTGATCATTCTTATTTTGGACTACTGTTCGAACAATGTCATGTGATATTCCTAAGGTTACAATGACTGTCCTATGCATTTCTGATTCCTCTAGAAAACCCCTCCTTTACACCTTGACAAGATATGCAATTATCTTTATAGGGTTTGATGTTCCTATTGACTGTCATGATAGTCCTAGTTGTTTTGATAGTCCATTAAAGGTGCTTGACAATTCTAATCTATATATAATCAATCCTTTTCATCATTTTCATCTCTTACCTTGAAATCCTAAGGAGTACTATACAATATAGGTGACCATGAATTAATATCCTCATAATCATTCAAAATTAGTAGAAAAATAACTATCCATAAACCTAGGCATGATAGACTAGCAAGTAGTTTGTATCTAGGCGTTCTTAGGTCACTAGTTATTTTGCATATAATTGGTAATGTTCTTAGGATTTGATACAATCTATGAGGGATTTATTCTTAGGGTTATCTTTTCATGATACATCACAAACAATATGAAATGTGCAGAACTTGAAACATGACTACTATTGATAGTGTGCATTTGTTCAACTTACAAACTATGATTGTCTTCTCCCAAAGTGCCTTGATACCTTTGCAAATTTGATATAGTATATGCATTCTCCAACCTCTTTGAAGCCACCACTACCTACCACTCATAATAAGCATTAAATTCCTACCTTCATCCTCTGCAGCTGATTGTTTTGCTACCAACATCTACTCAACTATCCTTTTTTTCCATCCTTCCTTGAATGGATTCCTTCAATGTTTTTGCAACTTCCTTTGCCACCCACTCATGGCCTTCAAATATCCCTTCAAATATCTTTGTCATAAATCACACTGTTTGCAATGTCCTTCCATAATCAATTCTCCTTATTGCCACCCTTTCTATTATTTTTCTGCCTTCATGTAGCCTCTTGATCTCCTTCTTAGATCTTTGATGCACCTCACAACCATGAAACCAACTTGTACCTTCATTACACAACAAATGCAACCACATCAACAAGCAACACTTCCATTACCACCTCTTCATCTTCATGATCCGTGCTTATTTGGTTGCTTCTACTCTACTAGCAACCATGTACTCTTCAAGCATAAAATACCAAACTCCTCATTGTTGATCTTGCAACCTCTCTTTCTCCACATGGGAACTCTCATTATGTGACCTTTGTTGCATGTGTGTGTGTAACACCATCAATCCTCTTCATGACCCTTTGGCCACCTTGCAACATTGCCTCTTATGCTACCCTCAAACCTCAACAATTTCCCTATTTTAGCAAGTGTGCCTACCCCATGCACCTCACTCCTTTTGTTGCAAGTGGCCATCACTCCATGGGTAGACATTAAGTTGTTACAAGTACCCTCTACTTTACTATAACTTCTTGTTGTTACAAGTGAGACATTGCTCACTCTGTCTTTTGCTACAAGTCATATGGGTACAAGTAGCCACCCTCTACTTTATCTCCCAATTGTTGCAAGTGAAGTAATGCTCACGCTCTCCTTTTGTTGCAATTCCTATGGCTGCAAGTAGCCACCTTTTCTACAAGTGTATTTTCACTTTGGTGACTCCCTTGCCAATGATTGTATGTAAAAATACATATAGTATCTGCAAGTGCTCTTTCTCCTCCAAATTTGACTAGTTCTATGCATGCCAACTATCAGTCCTTTTCATCATTGTCATCTCTTATCTTGTAATCCTAAGGAGTACCATACAACATATTGATATCCTCATAATCTTTCATTTTATACAGTAATCTTTCATGTGAATAGGGCAGTGAGAGTCTATTGCATATTTTGAAGATCTTACCTTAATAGTGATCTAGAGTTTTATGATAGTCTTCTATGTTTATGATGTGATAGTCTATGTGGTTGTTTGTAATAGTCATAGCATAATTTGATAGTGTTTTCCCTCAACATCACCTCCATAAGTAATTTGTCTATCATTGTATATGATAATGTTCACATATGGGATATACTCAAATATAGTTTAGGACAACTTGTTTTACATGAAATGATGATCTTCAGTCAAGTATATTATGATAATCCTAAATACCTCCAATAATTTTTATGATAGTGGCGGCTATCTTTTCATCATGGGACAATACCTTTGCATCTTAGGGTGATGGTTATGTATTACTTGTGATAATTTATCTTGGAAACCTTGCACTAATGATCTATTTTCACCTTATTCATACATATGGAAAAATATCAAAGATATTTGGACAAGGCATTATAAACAACTTCATGATAGTCATGGTTGATAGGATAGTGCTAAAACTCACAAAAGATCCTCCTTTACAAGTAGGTCATCATGAAAGAAAACTCCGCCCTAAATTTTTGCACCTTGTTATTCTGTCCTAACCCCAACTCTATCAAAAATTAGACTTGTAGAACCATACCAGGACAATTGATAAAGGATAGGCTCCACTATCATGAATTAGCTGTTATTCATTGTCATTATCAGCTATTGATAAAGGATAGGCTCTGCTATCATGAATCAGCTATTATTCATTTTCATTATTAGTTGTTGATAAAGGATAGGCTCTGCTATCATGAATTAGCTATTATTCATTGTCATTATCAATTGTTGATAAAGGATAGGCTCTGCTATTATGAATCAACTTTTATTCATTGTCAATTGTTATTCATTGTCATTATCAAAGTTCTAATTATCATTGTATTATTCATCATGCTTGTAGAAATCATCGTCATGCCAAGGAAATGAGCAAAGACTAACACTAAAAGAGTGTGAAGCTGAGAATGAGAGGAAAAGAGAAAGAATGAGGCAAATTCGTGAAAGTAGGAAATTGTTAACCATACAAGAAGACATTCCACCATTGCCAATTGAAGAGGAACATGACACATCTAATGAAGCTAAGAGAGAGATAGAATTGGTAGCACAAAGGGAATGAATGAAAAACCTTCATTCAATGAGGAAAGTGAATCTCCAAGTTGGAGGCACTCCATCATCCATGGTCAAGTTGAAGGAACACTATCATTATCTTCTCGAATTGGAGACACTCCATCTTTCACAGGTGAAGTAGAAGGTACATCTTCATTTTCTTCTCAAGTTGGTGGCACACCATCATTCACATGTCAAGTTAAAGGTACACCATCCTCTCTATCACAACTTCAAGCCTTTTCATCTTTTTCACCTCCAATTGAAGGTACGTCATCTATCCCATCTCAAGTAAATATTGAAGAAATTCCTAATGTTGAGTCAACTTTACCAATGAAAATGCCTCCTAGAATTTTGCATAAGAAGCCTAAGTTTCTAATTGATATCGATGAGAATGTGTTCAAGCCCATGTAGGATAAGATTTCCAAGCACACTTGCCAAAGATATGTGAATAAGATATGGAAATTATTCTTTGAGAATTTAAATGAAAATAGAAGATGTCAACTATTTTTTGAATTGATGAGAAATCTAAAATTTAGGCCCACTATGAAGATTCTTGGCCTAAGAACATTGGATGCCTCAAGTGAAAAATCAATTGTTAAGAATCTAATGAGTGCATATGAGAGTGTGGGTTCCACCTCACACACCAAGGATAGTAATGTCACATGACATGTCATTACATCAACAATAGTAAGCCAACAAACAAAGAAAGCTCACCTCATTAGAAAGACAAGTCAAACATTGAAAATAAGTAGAAAAACTCTAATGAGAGCCATTGGAAGACATGAAAGAGTTGAGGACCCAAACACCAATGAATTATGGGCATTCTCTGGGAGACTCCCACGGAAAGACAAAGTTTTTGTGGAAGCCTTGAGACCCATCATTGAAGAACTTTAGAAAAATAACACAAGGGTATCTCCTAATGCAAGAGATGTTGTGAGAAGGAGAATTGTTTGTCAAAACCGTGAGCCACATCCAAAGCATTTTTTGGATGTGACCCAAACAAAATTTTTCAAGAAATTTTAAGAGATGTCTCCTCAAATTAAAATTTGTCAAAGATATTTTGAAATTCTATAACTTTTCTATGTCAAAATAAATCACACACATACTAGTTGTTGTAGATTACATATTGAATTTTCTAACCATTTTGATGTTTATTGGTCTATATGTTTAGATTTGCATACTAACAATGTTTTGCAGGATTGTGGCATACATGCCCCACCAACTACTTCAAGAGACTTCATATGAACAATTTTATGTGAAAGAGAGGAAGGTCAAATATTCTATATGAAATTATGCTTTGATGGCACATGTCAGCATTGCAGTGGCTTGCAACATATGCCAATATGTGAACATATGGAAAACACACATGCAGTTGGAAATAAACTAGTGGAGTTCAACAAGTATAAAATAGTGACCTACAATACAAAAGATGGTAAAGAAGCAAAGAGGTGTGATTTGGTTATTCAAAAGATTCCAGTGTATCAGTTTATGTCTACATTCATGACAATATAGTGTATGAGTATGCAAGGCATACCCATAGAGCTTGAGGGCTGGACTTGCAATTCAAGTTATGCAAGGACATGTTTCCACTTGGTACCATCATTTTAGTTGTTGACTTTGCAGAGAACTACACACTACAGCCATAGAATGAGGTGCAATCATAGTATTACAACTCTACTTTGGTTTCTATATTTGTGCAAATAGCATTCATTCATGTAGAAGATAGTACAGAGGATGATAGGAAGATCTTGAGGGAATATTAGTTTTATATTAGTGATGATCACACACATTCTATAGAGTTTGTCTAGGGTTTCTTTCAGATGTTCTACCATGATTTGGCTAGCAGGAACATGCCATTTCGTCAGCATATCATATGGCCAGAGAATTGTACATCACAATTCAAGAATGCATAGATGTTCTATTAGTTGAGCAGGATGCGTACGATGAATGATGTTCAACATATGTGGAATTTTTGTCAGGTTGGGCATGGAAAGGGGGAGCATGATGGTGCAGGAGCATGTATCAAAAGAGCATTGGCATGAGAAGAGTTGAAGTACAAAGACAATGCAAAGTTAATAGATGCGAGATCTATTGTCCAATGGTGTAACACTATAATAGGTCTAGGTAATGAATGTAAGTCTATAGTTCGTAGATATTTTTGGTTGGTTGATGATACTAACATTGCAAAATATGAGAATTGTTGTACATTGATAGGATCAAGTGAGCTACACTCTTTTAGAATCTTTAATGCAAGTTCATGGAGTATTATGGCATGCTTTTGTTCTTCATGTACATATGAAGCTTGGTATGATTGTGAGTCAAAGGAGTGGGTTGATGATTGGTGTACAAGATGCCTAAGCCCGATTGACATGTATCAACTACCGACAACACTACAAATGACAAAGATTAAATCATTAGTTGATTTTGACCATGTTTTAGATCTAGTTCAACCAGGTATTATCAACATTCAAATTTAATAAAATTCAATATGCCATCTTATTTTGTATTTTTTCTTGTATTGTTGACTATATTCATCGAATTGAATGCACGTATCAATGTAGGGCATGTTTATGCAATTATTGTAGCTGAAGACAATGAATAAGGAACATATTATTATTTGTGTCATTGTGTTGAGGCAAAAAAGAAATTAGATTCCATTGTTATAGATGGAGAAAACATCAAGTACCCTACAAGATCAGAGGTTGTTACTAGAACATGGCTTAGAACATATCCATTGAAGAAGTCTAATGTGTGGGTGTTTGAGGACTTTGACCCACATTGGAAGATTCTTCATTATTCTAACCTTGTTGTGGCTTCAAACATTCATTTGATCAAATATAGGGGTTGACTATTGAACAGGACCTTGTGGAAGGTTCGTAAGTCTAATCACGAGGTAATACTCGACACAATAAAGAGTAGAGCAAACCCTGATGGTTCATTGGATTGAATTAGTGGAATGATAGAAAGGTATGTTATTTTTCTTTTCTATCTTGATTTCACCTTGTATATTTTAGCTACTCATTTTAGCTAAATAGTACAATTGCATTTGCATGAAGGATTTTAGTATGATGGAGGTAGGCATATACCTTATGAAGTTGCCTTTGGAAGGAAAGTAAGGTAGGTTTTCATGATTATTTCACGATGAGATGTCATTTACTTTCTATTTCATAATAAATTTTAACAATGTTACTATGAGTTCTAATTTGTTTTAATGATGTTACTATTTCATAATGAGTGTTAATGAGTTTTAATGACAAACAATTGATAGCAGCAGCAAGGGAAGCCTTAATTGATGCCCTACAAGACATTGGATCAAGTGAGAACACATTTATAGTACTGAATTTTCATCTACTAGAAAGGTATTATGACTAATTTTTTACATTCGACATCTCTTGGGGATAAACAGATGGTGCCAATGCATATGAGTGGGAAGGTAAATGCTAGGGGGATGTCTTTTCAGTGGCAAAGCCTCATGGTCATTCTTGGCTATATTGAATGTAGACAATCTCTCAAGAGCCCTAAGAAAAAAACCATGACAAACTTTGGATCGATTGTTCCATCAAATTGTGACACCTAAGAACATCTTCTTTACATGTATAGGTTGATGTTGGGTTTACCTACAAACACCTACCTCATTTTTTGCTAAATCAATTTCGTTTGCCTATGGTGGAAAGGAATGCATTATTCCAAAATGCTTCAGTTTCATGCAGTGGAAAGGTGCTAGGAGTGAAATTTTGCATTCCATAGGTCATGGGGCTGAACAGACTTCACCAATGCGTTAGGGTGGGTAGGTAAATGCTAGGGGAGGTATCATTTTGTGTGCCAAGCACCCCAGTCATTCAAGGTAGCAGGCTACTAGCAAAGTCCCTTAAGATCCCAGAGATGAAAAAACTACCAAACTTTGACAGAGTAGTTCTCAGAATTCATGGTAGCTGGGAATGTTCCATTTAGACCTGCAAGTGCATGTGGGGTCCATCCACAATAACCTCTCTTGGTTTTGGTCAACTCCAGTCTGTTTGACTGTGTCGAAATCAAATGCATTCTTGCAAAATCCTTTAGTTTGATGCAGTGGAAAGGTGCTAGGAGTGACATTTTGCATTCCATAGCTTGTGGAGTTGAACCAATTGCACCAACACATCCCGATGGGTAGGTAAATGGTAGGGGAGGTCTCATTTCATGTACCAAGTGTCTCAGTCGTTTCGGGCTAAAAAACTACTGGCAAAGTTGAAAGGTGCTAGGAGTGACATTTTGCATTCCACAGGTCGTGGGGCTGAACAAACTTTGCCAATGCATCGGGGTGGGTGGGTAAATTCTAGGGGAGGTCTCATTTCGTGTGCAAAGTGTCCCAGTCATTCGAGGCGGTAGGCTACCGGCAAAGTCCCTTAAGATCCCTAAGATGAAAAAATACCAAACTTTGATGGAGTAGTTCTCAGAATTTGTGGCAGCTAGGAATGTTCCGTTTAGACCTAAAGGTGCATGTGGGGTCCATCCACAATAACCTCTCTCAATTTTGGTCAACTCCAGTCCATTTGACCGTGTCGAAATCAAATGCATTCTTGCAAAATGCTTCAGTTTCATGCAGTGGAAAGGTGTTAGGAGTGACATTTTGCATTCCATACATTGTGGGGCTAGACAGACTTTGCCAACATGTTAGGGTGGGTGGGTAAATGCCAGGGGAGGTCTTGTTTCATGTGCTAAGTGTCCTAGTCGTTCTGGGCTATAAGCTACTGACAAAGTAGAAAGTTGCTAAAACTAAAATTTTGCATTCTACAAGTCATGGGGGTGAAATGATTGTGCCAACATGTCCAGGTGGGTGGGTAAATGCTAGGGGAGGTCTCGTTTCATGTACCAAGTGTCTGAGTTGTTTCAGGCTGCAAGCTACTGGTAAAATCGAAAGGTGCTAGGAGTGACATTTTGCATTCCATAGTTCATGGGGCTAAACAAACTTCGTCAACGCATTGCATTGGGTGAGTAAATGCTAGGAGAGGTCTCATTTTGTGTGCCAAGGGTCCCAATCATTCGGGGCAGTAGGCTACTAACAAAGTCCCTTAAGATCCCTAAGACCAAAAAAATTGCCAAACTTTGATGGAGTAGTTCTTAGAATTCATGGCAGCTGGGAACATTCTGTTTGGACCTATAGGTGCACGTGGGGTCCGTCCACAATAACCTCTCTCAATTTTAGTCAACTCTAGTCCATTTGAGCGTGCCGAAATCAAATGCATTCTTGCAAAATGCTTTAGTTTCATGCAGTGGAAAGGTGCTAGGAGTGACATTTTGCATTCCATAGGTCATGGGGCCGAACAAACTTTGTCAATGCATCAAGGTGGGCAGGTAAATGCCAAGGGAGGTCTCATTTTGTGTGCCAAGTGTCCCAGTTGTTCTGGGTTGTAAGCTATCGACAAAGTAGAAAGTTGCTAAGACTAAAATTTTGCATTTCACAGGTTGTGGGGGTGAAACAACTATGGCAACATGTCTGGGTGGGTGTGTAAATGCTAGGGGAGGTCTCGTTTCATGCACCAAGTGTCTCAGTCGTTCCGGGCTGCAAGCTACCGGCAAAGTCGAAAGGTGCTAAGAGTGACATTTTGCATTCAATAGCTCGTGGGGCTGAACGAACTTCACTAACGTGTTGGGGTGGGCAGATAAATTCTAGGAGAGGTCTCGTTTCATGTGCCAAGTGCCCTAGTCATTTGGCGTAGCAGGCTACCAGCAAAGTCCCTTAAGATTCCTAAGACATAAAAACTGCCAAACTTGGACGGAGCAGTTCTCAGAATTCATGGTAGCTGGGAACGTTCTGTTTGGACCTATAGGTGCATGTGGGGTCCATCCACAATAACCTCTCTTAGTTTTGGTCAACTCTAGTCCATTTGACCATGCTAACATCAAATGCATTCTTGCAAAATGCTTTAGTTTCATGCAACACAACATTGCCAGGTGCCATATTTTTTGTTCTTCTCATTGTGGGGCCGAACTGACTATGCCAACACGTTGGGGTGGGCAGGCAAATGTTAGGGGAGGTCTCGTTTCATGTGCCAATCATCCTAGTCATTTTGGCCTGCAAGCTACCATCAAAGTAACTTTGTTGGTATCTTACAACCTGAAATGATTGGGACCCTTGGCACATAAAATGAGATCTCCTTAAGCATTTACCTACCCACCTTGATGTATTAGTGAAGTCCATTCGGCCCTATAAGCTATGGAATGCAAAATGTCACTCCTAACACCTTTCAATTTTGCTAGTAGCTTGCATCCCAGAACAACTGAGACACTTGGTGCATGAAACTAGACCTCCCCTGGCATTTACCCACCCACTAAGATGTGTTGGCACAATCAGTTTGACCCCACAACCTGTGGAATGTAAAATTCTAGTCTTAGCAACTTTTTAGTTTGTCGGTAGCTTACAACTTGGAACAACCAGGATGCTTGGCACACAAAATGAGACCTCCCCTAACATTTACCCACCCACCCCAACATGTTGGCATAGTTGATTCAACCCCACGATGAGTAGAACAAAAGATATGGCACCTAGCAATCTTGTACTGCATGAAACTGACACATTTTGCAAGAATGCATTTGATTTCAGGACGATCAAATGGACTGGAGTTGACCAAAACTAAGAGAGGTTATTGTGGACAGACCCCACATGCACATGTAGGTCCAAACATAATGTTCCCAACTACTACAAATTCTAAGAACTACTCCGTCAAAGTTTGGCAGTTTTTGCTCTTAGGATCTTAAGTGACTTTGCCAGTAACCTGTTGCTCTGAATGACTGGGGCACTTGGAAAACAAAACAAGACCTCTTCTAGTATGTACCTGCCCACCCCAATGTGTTGGCAAAGTTTGTTCAGCCCCATGAGCTACAGAATGCAAAAAGTCTCTCCTAACACCTTTTCACTGCATGAAACTGAAGCATTTTGCAAGATTACATTTGATTTCGACACGGTCAAACATACTGGAGTTGACCAAAATTGAGAGATGTTATTGTGGATGGGCCCCACATGTACCTGTAGGTCCAAACAAAATATTCCCAGTTGCCACAAATTTTGAGAACTACTCCGTCAAAGTTTGGTAGTTTTTTGGTCTTAGGGATCTTAAGGGACTTTACTGGTAGCCTACTTTACTGAACGACTGGGGTTCTTGAAACATGAAATGAGACATCCCATGGAATTTAACCATCCAGCCCGACACATTGGCAAAGTCCATTTGGCCCCACGACCTATGGAATGTAAAATGTCACTCCTAGCACCTTTCGACTTTGCCGGTAGCTTGCAGCTCGGAACGACTGAGACACTTGGCACATGAAACGAGACCCCTCCTGGCATTTACCCACCCACCCTGACGCGTTGGCGAAGTCTGTTTGGCCCCATGAGCTATGGAATGCAAAATGTCACTCCTAGCACCTTTCTACTACATGAAATTGAAGCATTTTGCAAGAATGCATTTGATTTTGGCATGGTCAAATGGATTGGAGTTGACTAAAACTGAGAGAGGTTATTTTGGATAGACCCCACATGCACTTGTAGGTCTAAATGGAATGTTTCCAATTGCCATGAATTCCAAGAACTGCTCTGTCAAAGTTTCCCAGTTTTTTGGTCTTAGGGATCTTAAGGGACTCTGTCGGTAGCCTGCTGCCCAGAACGAATGGAACGCTTGGCACACGAAATTGAAAACTAACACTAACTAATTAAGAAATATATCATACCCATTGCACAACAGTGATCTTGAAGCTACTTTGATGAGAATTGAAACTTTGACCTCAAATCTTGTACACTTTTAAATTGTTCCACAGCTAGCTCATGGTCCTCTTCTTTTGGAAATTCAAGGTAATGCACAGTTATCCGTTCATTATTTAATTCCAGAGACACATCATACCACATGTCGTCAGAAGATTTGAACTCTAACTATACTAGTTCCTTATTTTCCACCGCCATTTCTCATGCAAATCTCTCTGCAAATCAAGTAGTCTTAGGTTGATATGACCATTCTAAGCTTCACATATGACTGCTACCATTTGCATATAATTGTACATTTATACAATGAGTGTTCTAAGATCTTTATAATAGCCTTCTCTATTTTGTTGGGACAACACTATCCTAATATGTGTTGATAGTGCTAAAATGTGAATAATGGTATGATGAATAGTAAATACTCCTAGGACCTTGATGACTATTCTAGCAATCATATGACTAGTTTTTTAATTGCTAGATCCCCCCAAATGGAAGATTTGCTCATCATATAAGAATCTCACCCTCCTAGTCGCAAAGCTAAGTGATAATAGACCCAAAGCTTAGTGATTGCCTTCTTGTTGATGACTGTCACATTCTTGACTTTAAGACTAATTCATGATTGCATGCTTGTCCATAAGTGTACTATGTCATAGTTGGTCTATTGGCCTTGCTAGGTTTGTCTTTATGTGGGAATGACATGCTTGACTTGATGGGGCTGTCTTCCCTTCTTGATTTAGGATTTCTACTCTCTGATTACCAACACAACTGTCTCTTCATTATGATAGTCTTCTTCTTTCTCTCTTCTACACTCCCTACTTGTAGACTTTGCATTTGCAATGCTAGGGTATAAGTATCCTCTAGGAAGACAATAATGCCTTTGATACATGATAGTCAACCTAGGGCTGTCTTTGATCTTTGTATGAAAAACACCTAATTAATTCTAGCTACTTGTAGTACCTCTAAGCATCTCCTATAACATCACCATGTGTCCTCCAACAACAATACAAGTGTACCTACACTATAATAAATACTGAGAATGACATACCTACAATTATGCAGTTGTGAGTTCTCCTTCAAAATGGCTTGAGGTTGGAAAATAGCAACATTAGATTTATGTAAGTTTCCATGATAAAATGCAACACCTAAAACTCATTGCTACCTTCTATATCTCACTACAATTGTTTGCTATTCTACCAGATAACTATCAACATAAACCTAGAACAAACTCCATCAACTTCTTTCATAAGAAACCTTACTAGGAACTATATGTAGGTGAATAATGCACCAAAGTTCCAATAGTAAAATTAAAAGTTTTAAAATATTGAATTTCTTAGAATTAGAAGATGAAGTTTTCTAGGAATTTAGAAGGTTATGCAAGTTGATTTGTTTGATTTTGGAAAAAGGGGTAGCCTAGTCCTTATCTAACACCTATGCCAGTAGCCTAGTCCACTAGGGAGAAACCTAGCTTAGGGAGTTTCTATAGGTATAAAAAATTATAAGAGTTCAAGAATAGTATGTACATGATTCTATTAGATTAAAATTATCAACATGTAGTGGAAGATGTGAAACCAACTAAAAAATGGAAGCAAGTCATAAAAGCCTTTATAATAAATAATGAAAAAGAAAGTAAATGGACAGTCATAGGAAGCTAGTCAAGGACTACAAGAGCTTTAGGGGTAGTTATGGACTCATTTCTTGTTTGAAACCCTCATCAAGATGGTATTATATGTAGATATAGGATATCTTTAGTTATGCATACATAAAAGGACATGTTGTAGTGCCAAAAATGTCACCATGATGCAAGAGATAGTTTTGATGTTATACATCTTAAGGCTTAAACTATTGATCAAAACTCCTATCATGAACTAAAGTTTTCAAAAGGACTTCATTACTAGTCTTGGATCACATCTAGAGACCTAAAGTTGACTACCATTATTGCAAACGGGGCAGGGACAACCATCAAAGCATAAAGGATATAGAAATTTTGTCAGATGTTGTAATTGCAACTGCCCTTGTCGACATGTATACAAAGTGTGGAAGCATAGACAAGGCATGTGGACTATTTGATACAATAACTCAAAGCATAAAGGATATATGATTTTTTGTCAGATGTTGTAATTGCAACTGCCATTGTAGACATGTATGCAAACTATGGAAGCATAGAGAAGGCATGTGGATTGTTTGATAGAACACCTCAAAGAATAAAGGATATAGGATTTTTTGTCATGTGTTGTAATTACAGTTGCCCTTGTAGACATGTATGCAAACTGTGGAAGCATAAAGGATATTAGAATTTTGTTAGATGTTGTATTTGGACTTGCCCTTGTAGACATGTATGCAAAGTGTGGAAGCATAGACAAGGCACGTGGACTGTTTGATAGAACACCTCAAAGCATAAATGATATAGGATTTTTTGTCATATGTTGTAACTGCAGCTGCCCTTGTAGACATGTATACAAACTATGGAAGCATAGACAAGGCATGTGGACTATTTGATAGAACACCTCAAAGCATAAAGGATATAGGAATTTTTGTCATATGTTGTAGTTACAGTTGCCCTTGTAGACATGTATGCAAACTGTGGAAGCATAAAGGATATTAGAATTTTGTTAGATGTTGTATTTGCACTTGCCCTTGTATACATGTATGCAAAGTGTGGAAGCATAGACAAGGCACATGGACTATTTGACCTAACACCTCAAAGCATAAAGGATACCAAAATTTTGTAAGATATTGTATTTGTAGCTGCCCTTGTAGACATGTATACATAAAGTGTGGAAGCATAGACAAGGCATGTCAATTGTTTGACCTAACACCTTAAAGAGATGTTCTATCATGGAATGCAATGATTACAAGATATGCAAAAAATGGATTTGTTGAAAAGGCTTTAGAAACTTTCAAGCAAATACAATTGGCATGTGTAAATACAAATTCCACAACCTTTGCTAGCATCCTCCAAATTAGGATCATTGGAACATGGTATGGATAACCATCAAAGCATAAAGGATATAGGAATTTTGCTAGATGTTGTAATTGCAGCTGCCCTTGTAGACATGTATGCAAAGTGTGGAATCATAGACAAGGCACATGGAATCTTTGATCTAACACCTCAAAGCATAAAGGATACCAGAATTTTGTCAGATATTATATTTGCAGCTACTCTTGTAGACATTACGCAAAGTGTGGAAGCATAGACAAGGCATGTCAATTGTTTGACCTAACACCTCAAAGAGGTTTCTTGTCATGGAATGCAATGATTTCAAGATATTCATAAAATGGATTTGTTGAAAAGGCTTTAGAAACTTTCAAGCAAATGCAATTGGCACATGTAAATCCAAATTCCACAACCTTTGCCAACATCCTCCCTATCTCTACCAAATTAGGATCTTTGGAACAGGGTATGGACAACCATCAAAGCATAAAGGATATAGGAATTTTGTCAGATGTTGTAATTACAATTGCCCTTGTAGACATGTATGCAAAGTGTGGAAGCATAGACAATGCACGTGGATTGTTCGAGGTCTAACACTCAACCATGAAAATTGGAAGCATATACAAGGCATGTGGATTATTGAAAAGGCTTTGGAAACTTTCAAGCAAATGCAATTGGCACGTGTAAAGCCAAATTCCACAACCTTTGCTAGCATCCTCCCTATCTATACCAAAATAGGATCTTTGGAACAATGTATAGACATACATCAAAGCATAAAGGATATAGGATTTTTGTCACTTGTTGTAATTGCAGCTTCCCTTGTAGACATGTATGTAAAGTTTGGAAGCATAGACAAGGCACATGAACTATTTAATAGAACACCACAAACAAATGTCATCTCATGGGATGCAATGATTGCAATATATGCACAAAATAGATTTGTTGAAAAGACTTTAGAAACTTCCAAGAAAATGCAATTGGCATGTGTAAAGCCAAATTCCACAACCTTTCCCAGCATCCTCCCTATTTGAACCAAAATAGGATCTTTGGAACAAATTATGGACAACCATCAAAGCATAAAGGATATAGGAATATTGTCACATGTTGTAATTGCAGCTGCCCTTGTAGACATGTATGCAAAGTGTGGAAGCATAGACAAGGCACATGGACTATTTGATACAACACCACAAAGAGATGTCCTCTCACGGGATGCAATGATTGCAAGATATGCAAAAAATGGATTTGTTGAAAAGACTTTAGAAACTTTCAAGTAAATGCAATTGACACATGTAAAGCTAAATTCCACAACCTTTGCCAACATCCTCCCTATCTCTACCAAAATAGGATCTTTGGAACAGTGTATGGACAACCATCAAAGCATAAAGGATATAGGAATTTTGTCACATGTTGTAATTGCATCTACCCTTGTAGACATGTATGCAAAGTGTGGAAGCATAGACAAGGTAGATGGACTATTTGATACAACACCACAAAGAGATGTTCTCTCATGGAATGCAATGATTGCAAGATATGCAAAAAATAGATTTGTTAAAAAGACTTTAGAAACTTTCAAGCAAATGCAATTGGCACGTGTAAAGCCAAATTCCACAACCTTTGCTAGCATCTTCCCTATCTCTACCAAAATGCAGCTGCCCTTATAGACATGTATGCAAAGTGTGGAAGCATAGATAAGTTACGTCAACTATTTGACATGATGCATTGAAATGAAATGCCATTTCATGGAATGCAATTATTGCAAGATATGCAAAAAATGGATTTTTTGATAAGACTTTATAAACTTTCAAGAAAATACAATTGGCTGGTGTAAAACCAAATTCCACAACCTTAGCCAATATCCTCCTTTCCTATGCCAAAATGGACATCCATCAAAGGACAAAAGATATGGGAATTTTGTTAGATGTTGTAGTTGCAACTGCCCTCGAAGACATGTATGCAAAGTGTGGAAGCATAGACAAGGCACGTGAACGGTTTGGCATGATGCCTCAAAGAAATGTCACCTCATGGAATGCAATGATTGCAAGATATGAACAAAATGGATTTTTTGATAAGGATTTAGAAACTTTCAAGAAAATGCAATTAGCAGGTGTAAATCCAAATTCCAAAACCTTAGAAATGGTATCTTTGGAACACAGTATAGAAATCCATCAAAGCATAAAGGATATAAGAATTTTATCAAATGTTGTAGTTGCAACTACGCTGTGAGACATGTATGCAAAGTGTGGAAGCCTATACAAGGAACGTGAACTGTTTGACATGATGCCTCAAAGAAATGTTTTCTCATGGAATGAAATGATTGCAAGATATGCACAAAATGGAGTTTTCATAAGGCTTTATAAACTTTCACAAATGCACAAAATAAAATTTCAACCAAATGCAATTGGCAAGTCTAAAACCAAATTGCACAACCTTATCCAACATCCTCCCTGCCTATGCCAAAATGGGATCTGGGGAACATGGTGTGGATAACCATCAAAGCATAAAGGATATAGGAATTTTGTCACATATTGTATTTGTAGCTACCCTTGTAGGGGTAAGTGCAAGAAGATGGGGGGCCAAAAAGGGGTCTTAAGTGGCCACTTTTTTTCTGAAATCAGGAAATACTGGCCTTGGATAAGAAATTGAGCATAGTTACACTCAAAGTTTAGAGATGCAACCAAAACAATGTTCGTAGTGCTCCGAGTCTACTTTCTAAACTACTATTTTGTTTTGAAAATGACATAGATTAAGGGGTTCAAAAGAGGGAGCCACAGAAATTGGTGTTGTTTCTGTCAAAAAAACATAACATAGCATGTTTTGTGGCTCCCTCAAAAGGTCAACTTTTTTTTGGTATTTTTAAAATCGCTTCAGTGAGAAATTAGCTAATAGCATGTAGTTTATGCCTGATTTTTCTGATAATTTTTTGATAAATATTTGATTTTTTTACTAATTTTTAAAGTGGACACATCCTAAAAAATAGAATTTTGGCCATGCTACCCCTATAAATTTTGAAAACTAATTGAAAATCATTTTTTTATTTTTTCAATATTTGTAGAATGGAGTCTAGTTTCTAAATATGTAATTTTTTTGAAATTTGAAAGAATAGTTATTTTACAATGAAAAAAAGACCAAACAGTGGTTTTTGCATAAAAACGGACACACAAACAAAAGAAATTAAACATGAAAGGCTTAACATTGTTAAAATGTGAAAAAAATCACATCGTCAAATAGCTAAGAGAAAGCCTAACATTACCCATGTGTTCGATTTGTTCAACCTTGAAACACGTGCAAATCTGAGGGTTAGCACGAACGAAATTATGTGAAATTTTGAAGAATACAGAAAAACACGTCTGTGACTGTTCATAAGGCACTCCAAGCCTTTGGGTTGGAAATCCAAAGCAAATCCCAAGCCCAAGGCTTGGGATTCCCAAAGCAAGAAATAACGTGAGCGCGTTATAACGCACTCGCGTTATGTTTTGCCTTGCATTTTTCTTTCCCGCAAGTCTGTCTTTTGCCATGTTTGACATAACGCGAGCGCATTATAACGCGCTCGCGTTATGTCCCACTCAATTTTTTTTTACATTCAAGGCTATTAATCATGAGGGTTAAGGCATAAGGGATAGAGTTGGAAGGTTTACGGATAAGGTATTAGCGTTTAAAGTATAGTATCGAGCTCGTTGAGGGTCTAGGAATAGGGATAGCATTTAAGGTTTAGGAATGAGGGTTGACAAATTATGGTTGAGGGTCGAGGGATCAAAGTTAAGGGTTGAGGGACTAGGATTTGACATTAAGGGTTGAGGGTTGAGGTTCAAGGGTCAAGGGTTTAGGGTCGAGGGATTAGGGTTAAAGTAGAGTGTGGAGGGTGTAAGGATTAGGGATAGGGTTGGAGGGTTTAGGGATAAGGGATTAGGGTTTAAGGTATAGTATCAAGTCTGTTGAGAGTTTAGGAATAGGGATAGCATTTAGGGATTAGGGATGAGGGATTATAGTTGAGGGATGATGGATTAGGGTTGATGGTTGAGGGATTAGGGTTTAGGGATAAGGTTTAGGGTTGAGGGTTGAGGGATTAGGGTTTAAGGTATAGTGTTGAGGGTTGAGGATTAGGGTTTAGGGTTGACGGATTAGCATTTAATGTCGAGGTTAGGGTTAGAGTGTCGAGGGTAGAGGGATTAGGGATAGGGTTTAGGGTTGAAGGTTTAAGGATTGAGGGTTGAGGCTTTAGGGATGAGGGTTTAAGGCTTAAGATATAGTGTCAAGTGTTGAGGGTGTAGGGATAGGGTTTAAGTTTTAAGGGTTAAGGGTTGAGGGATACGGATTAGGGTTTAAGGTATAGTGTTGAGGGTCGAGGGATCAGAGTTAAGGGTTGAGGTATTAGGGTTTGACATTAAGGGTTGAGGGTTGAGGTTCAAGGGTCAAGGGTTTAGGGATAGGGTTGAGGGTCGAGGAATTAGGGTTAAAGTAGAGTGTGGAGGGTATAAGGATTAGGGATAGGGTTGGAGGGTTTAGGGATAAGGGATTAGGGTTTAAGGTATAGTATCGATTCTGTTGAGGGTGTAGGAATAGGGATAGCATTTAGGGTTTAGGGATGAAGGATTAGAGTTGGGGGATGACAGATTAGGGTTGAGGGTTGAGGGATTAGGGTTTAGGGATAAGGGTTTAGGAATAGGGATAGCATTTAGGGTTTAGGGATGAGGGATTAGAGTTGAGGGATGAGGGATTAGGGTTGAGGGTTGAGGGATTAGGGTTTAGGGATAAGGTTTAGGGTTGAGGGTTGAGGGATTAGGGTTTAAGGTATAGTGTTGAGGGTTGATGGTTTAGGAATAGGGTTTAGGTTTGAGGGATTAGGGTTTAGGGTTGATGAATTTGGGTTTAATGTTGAGAGTTGAGGGTTGAGGGTTGAGGGATTAGAGTGAAGGGTTGAGGGATTAGAATTTGGTGTTGAGGGTTTAGGGTTTAGGATCGGGGTTGAAGGTTGAGGGATCAGAGTTAAGGGTTGAGGGATTAGGGTTTGATGTTGAGGGTTGAGGGTTGAGGTTCGAGGGTCAAGGGTTTAGGGATAGGGTTGAGGGTCGAGGAATTAGGGTTACAGTAGAGTGTGGAGGGAATAAGGATTAGGGATAGGGTTGGAGGGTTTAGGGATAAGGGATTAGAGTTTAAGGTATAGTATCGAGTCTGTTGAGGGTTTAGGAATAGGGATAGCATTTAGGGTTTAGGGATGAGGGATTAGAGTTGAGGGATGAGGGATTAGGGTTAAGGGTTGAGGGATTAGGGTTTAGGGATAAGGTTGAGGGTTGAGGGATTAGGGTTTAAGGTATAGTGTTGAGGGTTGATGGTTTAGGGATAGGGTTTAGGTTTGAGGGATTAGGGTTTAGGGTTGATGAATTAGGGTTTAATGTTGAGAGTTGAGGGTTGAGGGTTGAGGGTTGATGGTTGAGGGTTGAGGTTGAGGGATAGGGTTAATGGTCAAGGGATTAGGGTTAAATAAGAGTGTCGATGGTAGAGGGATTAGGGTTTAAAGTATAGTATCGAGCCTGTTGGGGTTCTAGGAATAGGGATAGCGTTTAGGGTTTAGGAATGAGGGATTAGAGTTGAGGGATGACGGATGACAGATTAGGGTTGAGGGTTGAGGGATTAGGGTTTAGGGACAAGGTTTAGGGTTAGGGTTGAGGGATTAGGGTTTAAGGTATAGTGTTGAGGGTTTAGGGATAGGGTTTAGGGTTGAGGGATTAGAGTGAAGGGTTGAGGGATTAGAATTTGGCATTGAGGGTTTAGGGTTTAGGATCAGGGTTGAAGGTCGAGGGATCAGAGTTAAGGGTTGAGGGATTAGGGTTTGATGTTGAGGGTTGAGGGTTGAGGTTCGAGGGTCAAGGGTTTAGGGATAGGGTTGAGGGTCGAGGAATTAGGGTTAAAGTAGAGTGTGGAGGGTATAAGGATTAGGGATAGGGTTGGAGGGTTTAGGGATAAGGGATTAGAGTTTAAGGTATAGTATCGAGTCTGTTGAGGGTTTAGGAATAGGGATAGCATTTAGGGTTTAGGGATGAGGGATTAGAGTTGAGGGATGAGGGATTAGGGTTGAGGGTTGAGGGATTAGGGTTTAGGGATAAGGTTTAGGGTTGAGGGTTGAGGGATTAGGGTTTAAGGTATAGTGTTGAGGGTTGATGGTTTAGGGATAGGGTTTAGGTTTGAGGGATTAGGGTTTAGGGTTGATGAATTAGGGTTTAATGTTGAGAGTTGAGGGTTGAGGGTTGAGGGTTAAGGGTTGAGGTTGAGGGATAGGGTTAATGGTCAAGGGATTAGGGTTAAATAAGAGTGTCGATGGTAGAGGGATTAGGGTTTAAAGTATAGTATCGAGCCTGTTGAGGTTCTAGGAATAGAGATAGTGTTTAGGGTTTAGGAATGAGGGATTAGAGTTGAGGAATGACGGATGACAGATTAGGGTTGAGGGTTGAGGGATTAGGGTTTAGGGACAAGGTTTAGGGTTAGGGTTGAGGGATTAGGGTTTAAGGTATAGTGTTGAGGGTTGATGGTTTAGGGATAGGGTTTAGGTTTGAGGGATTAGGGTTTAGGGTTGATGAATTAGGGTTTAATGTTGAGAGTTGAGGGTTGAGGGTTGAGGTTGAGGGATAGGGTTAATGGTTAAGGGATTAGGGTTAAATAAGAGTGTCGATGGTAGAGGGATTAGGGTTTAAGGTATAGTATCGAGCCTGTTGAGGGTCCAGGAATAGGGATAGCATTTAGGGTTTAGGAATGAGGGATTAGAGTTGAGGGATGACAGATGACAGATTAGGGTTGAGGGTTGAGGGATTAGGGTTTGATGTTGAGGGTTGAGGGTTTAGGGTTAGGGTTGAGAGATGAGGGATCAGAGTTAAGGGTTGAGGGATTAGGGTTTGACGTCGAGGGCTGAGGTTCAAGGGTTAAGGGTTTAGGGATAGGGTTGAGGTTGAAGGGATTAGGGTTTAAGGTATAGTGTTGAGGGTTGATGGATCAGATTTAAGGGTTGAGGGTTGTAAGGATTAGGGATAGGGTTGGAGGGTTGACAGATTAGGATTTGACGTTGAGGGATTAGGATTTGACGTTGAAGGATTAGGATTTGACGCTGAGGGTTGAGGGATTAGGATTTGACATTGAGGGTTAAAGGTTTAGGGATAGGGTTGAGGGATTAGAATTTGGTGTTGAGGGTTTAGGGTTTAGGATCAGGGTTGAAGGTTGAGGGATCAGAGTTAAGGGTTGAGGGATTAGGGTTTGATGTTGAGGGTTGAGGGTTGAGGTTCGAGGGTCAAAGGTTTAGGGATAGGGTTGAGGGTCGAGGAATTAGGGTTAAAGTAGAGTGTGGAGGGTATAAGGATTAGGGATAGGGTTGGAGGATTTAGGGATAAGGGATTAGAGTTTAAGGTATAGTATCGAGTCTGTTGAGGGTTTAGGAATAGGGATAGCATTTAGGGTTTAGGGATGAGGGATTAGAGTTGAGGGATGAGGGATTAGGGTTGAGGGTTGAGGGATTAGGGTTTAGGGATAAGGTTTAGGGTTGAGGGATTAGGGATTAGGGTTTAAGGTATAGTGTTGAGGGTTGATGGTTTAGGGATAGGGTTTAGGTTTGAGGGATTAGGGTTTAGGGTTGATGAATTAGGGTTTAATGTTGAGAGTTGAGGATTGAGGGTTGAGGGTTAAGGGTTGAGGTTGAGGGATAGGGTTAATGGTCAAGGGATTAGGGTTAAATAAGAGTGTCGATGGTAGAGGGATTAGGGTTTAAAGTATAGTATCGAGCCTGTTGAGGTTCTAGGAATAGGGATAGCATTTAGGGTTTAGGAATGAGGGATTAGAGTTGAGGGATGACGGATGACAGATTAGGGTTGAGGGTTGAGGGATTAGGGTTTAGGGACAAGGTTTAGGGTTAGGGTTGAGGGATTAGGGTTTAAGGTATAGTGTTGAGGGTTGATGGTTTAGGGATAGGGTTTAGGTTTGAGGGATTAGGGTTTAGGGTTGATGAATTAGGGTTTAATGTTGAGAGTTGAGGGTTGAGGGTTGAGGTTGAGGGATAGGGTTAATGGTCAAGGGATTAGGGTTAAATAAGAGTGTCGATGGTAGAGGGATTAGGGTTTAAGGTATAGTATCGAGCCTGTTGAGGGTCTAGGAATAGGGATAGCATTTAGGGTTTAGGAATGAGGGATTAGAGTTGAGGGATGACGGATGACAGATTAGGGTTGAGGGTTGAGGGATTAGGGTTTGATGTTGAGGGTTGATGGATCAGATTTAAGGGTTGAGGGTTGTAAGGATTAGGGATAGGGTTGGAGGGTTGACGGATTAGGATTTGACGTTGAGGGATTAGGATTTGACGCTGAGGGTTGAGGGATTAGGATTTGACATTGAGGGTTGAGGGTCAAGGGATCAAAGTTGAGGGTTTAGGGATCTATAGCAGGACAAAACGCGAGCGCGTTATAACGCGCTCACGTTTTGTCTTTCTACTGAAATGGTAAAAAAGTGGTTACCCCCATGATCTTGGCCCACATGCTCTGTTTTCTTACTGATTCTGCGTGTGCTCTGACAAAAAAGAAGTGCTTTCATGCTATTGGGAAGTTCACATGCACATTTGACACATTGTACCACCTTTGCATGATCTTTCCACCACCTTTTCTGCTTTGCCAACTTGAGAAGGAGGAAATAACATAGTTTTCAAACCAAGTTTGATATATATCTTTTCAAGTTTCAATTTTTGTAGTATTGCAATGTTAATTGTGATTCAATTTTAAGAATTTAACATTGAAAAGGAAGCAAGTGGTGAAAAACTCAAATTGTTGAGGAGTTTGATGCAAGAAGATAAAAACACTACATAATTGGGTACTCTCTCCATTCAAATCTTCATTTTTTAGGTATGTCAAGTCTTTACATGCATGTTCTTTACATTTTCCTTATTTCGGATTGAATTACTTTATCGTGCTTTATCATACATGTTTAAAATAGACACATTCCCAATCGAGAAAGCAACCTACAATCTCACATGATGCCATGTATATTTTCTACACTTGGGCTCTTTAATAATTATGTGTAATAAACAAACCTTAGTTCATACCATGATGTCAAACTATACAAGAATAAATCCTTACAACATAAAAAAAATACAATCCCACTATTATCATGTATTCATTTCTTAGGAACTAATATTGTTCTCTTTATCATGCTACAGACAAATTCTCTGTCATGCCAAGGAAACGATCAAGAATTAAACCAACACAGGAAGGGATAGAAGCTAAGAATGCAAAGAAAGCAATGGCTATGAGAGAACTTCGTGAGAAGAGGAAATTGGACACGATAAATGAAGACATACCAATTGAAGAGGAACCACAACCATCACAAAGAGATATGGTATTGGTGGCACAAAGAGAACGAATGCAAAAACTTCGTGGTACGAGAGATTTAAATACCATAGTTGGAGACACATCCTTTACCGCAAGACAACATGTAGGGACACCATCTACCACATCTCAAGTTGAGAGTACATCATCACTCACATGTGATGAAGGAGGTACGCCATCGTTCCCACCTCAACCTCAAGGTATGTCATCTATTCCATCTTCGATCGAAGGTATGCCATCTAACCCGTCTCATTTAAATATTGATGAAATTCCTAATGTTGAGATGAATTTACCTAACTTGACACCACCTAGAATTTTGCATAGAAAGCCAAAGTATTTGATTGATATTGATGAGAATATTTTGCAGCCAATGCAAGGTAAGATTCCAAAACGCACTTGTAGAAGATATGCTAATAAGATTTGGAGATTGTTCTTTGAAAAGTTAAATGAGACTGCAAGATGTCAACTATTCGTTGAAATGATGCGAAGTATAAAGTATAGGTCTATCATGAAGATTCTTGGGTTGAGAACATCAGAGGCTTCAAGTGAAAAATCTATTGTCAAGAATCTAATGAGTGCGTATGAGAGTGTGGGTAACACCTCACGCACAAAAGATAGTAATGCAACACGGCGTGTGATTACATCGACTATAGTAAGTAGTCAAATGAGGAAAGCTCGTCTCATTAGAAAGACAGGTCAAGAATTGAGAATTAATAGGAAAACTTTATCAAGAGCCGTTGGAAGACGCCAAAGAATTGAGGACACTAATGCCAATGAATTATGGGTGTTCTCAGGGAGACTACCACGAAAAGATAAACCAATTGTTGAAGCATTAAGATCACTAATTGAAGACTTTTGGAAGAATTACACAAGGGTATCTCCGAATCAAAGGGATGTGGTAAGAAGGAGAATTGGTAGTCAGAACCGCGAGCCACATCCAAAGCATTTTTTGGATGAGACTCAAACACAGTTTTATGGTAAATTTCTAGAGAAGTATCCTCAAATTAAAATTTGTCAAAGATATTTTGAAATGCTAAAATCTTTCTATGTTAAGATAAATCACACACGCACTACTTGTTGTTGTAGATTACATATTGAATTTTCTAACCATTTTGATGCTTATAGGTCTATATGTTTAGATATGCATACTAACAATGATTTGCAGGGTTGTGCCATATGTGCCCCACCAACATCTTCAAGAGACTTCATATCAAGAATTTTATGTGAAAGAGAGGAAGGTCAAATATTCTACAAGAAATTATGCTTGGATGGCACATGTCATCGTTGCGGTGGCTTGCAACATTTGCCAATATGTGAACATATGGAAATAACACATGCGGTTGGAAATGAACTAGTAGAGTTTGGCAAGTATAAAACAGTGGCATACAATACAAAAGATGGTAAAGAAGCAAAGAGGTGTGAATTAGTTATTTTAAAGATTCCAGTGTATCAGTTTATGCCTATATTTTGTGACAGCATAGTGTATGAGTATGCAAGACATGCCCATAGAGCTCGATGGTTGGACTTGCAATTCAAGTTATGCAAGGACACATTTCTGGTTGGTAGCATTGTTTCAGTCGTCAACTTTGCAGAGAACTACAGTCTACAGCCACAGCGTGAGGTGCAATCACAATATTACAACTCCACACAGGTTTCTATATTTGTGCACATTGCATTCATTCATGCGAATGATAGTACAGAGGATGACAAAAAGATCATAAAGGAGTATCATTTCTATATTAGTGATGATCGCACGCATTCTACAGAGTTCGTGCAAGGTTGCTTTCAGGTGTTCTACAATGATTTGGCTAGAAGGGGCATATCGTTCAGTCAGCATATCATATGGTCAGATAATTGTGCATCACAATTCAAGAACTCACGGAATTTCTATTGGCTGAGTAGGAGGCATAATTTTACAGGTATTCAACATATGTGGAACTTTTGTGAGGCCGGGCATGGAAAGGGGGAGCATGATGGTGCAGGAGCATGTATCAAAAGAGCCATAGCACGAGAAGAGTTAAAGTATAAAGACAATGCAAAGTTGACAGATGCAAAATCGATTGTCGAGTGGTGTAATGCTTCCATGGGTCCAGGTAATGAAGGTAAGTCTTTAGTTCGTATATTTTTTTGGTTGATAGATGATACTAACATTGCACCATATGAGGATTGTTGTACATTGACAGGATCAAATGAGATGCACTCTTTCAGAAGCTCAATTGCAGGTTCATGGAGTATCCATACACGAAAGATGTCATGCTTTTGTTCTTCCTGTACAATTCAAGTCTGGGATGAGTGCGAGTCAAAGGAGTGGGTTGACGAATGGCAGTTAAGTTATCTTAGCCCACTTGACACGTATCGACCCCCGACGGCACTGGAACTAACACAGATGGAATCGTCAGTTGACTTTGTCCACATATCAGATTTAGTTCAACCAGGTAATATAGGGCACATATATGCATCTAATTTCATCTAGTTCAACCAGGTAATGTCATCTTACTTTGTAGTGTTTTTGTAATGTTGACTAATTTCATCTAATTTGCTACACATATCAATGTAGGACACGTATATGCAGTTATTGCAGATGAAGATAATGAAGAGGGAACAGATTATTACTTATGTCGTTGTGTTGAGGCCAAAAAGAAATTGGAGGCCCCTGTTACAGATGGAGAAAACATCGAATACCCTACAGGATCAGTGGTTATTACTGGAACATGGCTTAGAAGGTACCCACATAAGAGTGTTAATATTTGGCTATTTCAAGACTTTGACATGCATCGAAAGATTCTTCATTACTCGAACCTTGTTGTGGCATCCAATGTTCATTTGATAAAGTATCGGGGTAGACCTTTGAACAAAATATTGTGGAAGGTGCGTGAGTCTGACCATGAAGCAATACTTGACACAATAAAGAGTAGAGCAGATCCAGATGGTTCATTGGATTAATTAGTAAGTATTCACATTGATTTTGTAAAGTTATGTTACATTGAGTTGTAAGTATGCACATTAATTTGTAAGGTTTTGTTGTGTGGTTACACAACACGCCCCATTTTAACTTATCAAAATAGGGACCCAACTTTTGGCTTGGCTTGTGTTGTCTGCTTTCTGGCGGTTTGGTAAAAATAGGTCAGGTGCATCATCATCATGAAGGGCAGGATGAGGTTGGTCATCATCATGAGGTCAGTTTGTCAAAGTTCATATTTTGTTTCTATGACCTCATGGTTAGAAAGAGCTTGAGATTCCATGCAGGTTTGCCTTTTACATCACCCAAAAATTCGTCCATATGAGGGAGTTATGCACAGTCAAAGTTTTGGTCAAACCTGATAATTGCTGTATGAAGATCATCATCATGATATTTGAAAAGCCCCCCGATAATATCCTGAGGTCGAAATATCCGGATGTCAACTTTAAGTCGTAGTAGGTTGTCCCCGTCGAAGCGGTCTTTTGTATCGCCAAAGGTCATCATCATGATCTTTGTCTATCACCCGATATAAAAATCATGCAGTCCCGAAACATCCGGATGTCAATCTTAAGTGATAGTGTGTTTTCCCGTCAAGCAACCTTGGGCACATCGCGAGCATCATGATATTCTAACATCACCCGATATTATAATATCATGCTGATGATCATCATCACCCTACTTAAGAAACCCACCATCTGCAAAATTTTCACGCGCACGTCAAAGTCCTGGTGATCATCATCATCATGATATTTCAGGGCAGGATCACATTTCGTAATATCCTCCTGATCTCCTTGTGTGTGATCATGATGATCACCTTATCCTTCAAAGACGAAGGGCGATATTTCATTCCTAAGTCATGTTGTCAAGATCATCATGATCTTGTTCGTCTACCCGACAGTTCGTAATATCCTCCTGCTGAGAAGTATAACCTTTTACAAATATCCTGATGACGTCATCCCGACCTGATAAACGAAGAAGCAAATATCAGGATGACGTCACCATCACCTTTCTCCTTCGGCAGGATATTTTCCAAGGCGTGATCCTGTTCGCCAATATGATGATGACGATGACGTCATGTTCGAAGATTAACAAGGGCCCCGGATATCCTGATGACGTCATCTGGATTTTCAGCAGGATCATATTTTAGATCACCCAGTGCGGATATGATGATGATGATGTCTTTCTTTCCCCAATATGCAGAAACGAAACATCCTGATGTGCTTTTCATCAGAGCATTCAGAGGGGAGGAGCATCATATTTCATGATATCCTGCGGCTAGATAGAAGACATAGAGTTGGGCATCATCATGATTTTTGGCGTTGGTATAACTGTTACCGTCGGCCAAGTCTAATATTGTCAACCTGATCATATGTGGTCACGCCGATGCGAACATGATGATGATGACCCGAAACATACAAGCAGAGCATGCAAAGCCAGATTCGAAGGATGCTTGAAGGGCGATTATTTCCTTGTATATTTTGAGATCATCATGATCATATTTTGAACCCGATATACAAGAAAATGGGCAAAAACATGAAGCGATGGAAATTTGGAGCCCGATTGCCTGTAGCTACACATTTTTGGGGGCTTGTTTAATAAAACATTTTACTTCCTGTTGTTTATCCGCATGATGATGAACTTAATGTTTGTCTGTTTACTTGCAGGAAGTCATGATGATGCTGCTGAAGCTGAGCATTGAAGTCATGATGTTGCTGCTGAAGCTGAGCATTGAGGTCATGATGCTGTTAGAGCTGCTGCTGAGGCTGAGCATGGAAGTCATGATGATGCTGTTAGAGCTGCTGTTGAGGCTGAGCATGGAAGTCATGATGATGCTGTTAGAGCTGCTGCTGAGGCTGAGCATTGAAGTCATGATGCTGCTGCTGAAGCTGAGCATTACAAAGTTGCGCATGGAGGCAACATGAGCCAGAAATGAGGAGGATATTGTCAAATATGCTGTCCGCCAGCTGGAGACCGAATCAAGTTGAAGATGCTGGAATATTATGTGCCAGCTGCACATTTGCTAACTGGCGAAGCATGTGCTTTTCATCTGGACCGCTAATTGCTATGAGAGGATCCTGATCCTTGGATCACTGTAACCGTTTTCTGGCAGTTGCTCTATATAAAGGCCAGAGCTTGTCAAAAGAAAGGAGGGACAGTAGAATACACAGACGCATTTGGCGCGAAAAAGCTAATTACTATAGAATCAATTAGGAGATCGGATTACTGAGATTAATAAGGATAGAATTGTTGAAATGTCAAGGTTCTTTCTTCAGATCACTGTAAATGTACCTGTTCTTGAGCATACTGAATGGATATGAAGTTCCAGATTACATCCTGATTGTAAATTTTACGTAATCTTTCTGTTGATTTCTGGATATGTACTGGTGAATGCTGTGTTCAACTGGAAGCGCTTTCATTTCATTACATGTTGTTATCAACTTTTCCTTTGAAGATTTGCACTAGATCATGCGGATTTGTGGAATGTCCTGGTGAAGTATGATTTCTAGTTTTCCTTCTTTTCATTGCATGTATGGGAGCTTGTATGTGGATCAGTGATCTAAGTCCAGTAGTTTTGGGAATCTCATTCTTTAACCCTTTTCCTTTTTTTTCAATTTCATAAATTCATCACCATAACTGCAAATCATGATAAATAACAAGCAGAAACAGAGAAATATGCTGAAATCCCGTAGGTAACTGAAGATCATTAGCATATTTGAGTTAAATGCATGTATTATTGAAAATATCATGCAAAGAATCATAAATAATGGTAGAAATCATGCAAATATCAGCCTGTAGGCACATTATTTGACTAAATTCACAGTGCAGAGGTAGAATTGTTGGAGATTTATGCAGAGCAAACATCCAGAGCAGGATAGTTGAAGATAATGATGATGAACTTTACAGAAACACGTAAGGCCCCTCAATGGAAAACAGCAACACACATCAACCACTGAGTAACGTCAGTAGATTAAGACCTAATCAACGGAGACTTGGGATCATGAATTCTTTGAATTCATCGTATCTTTCAAGATGAGTAAAGGTTGTTGTGTAACTTTTATTCTATGTTTGCGAATGACTAACATTCATGACCAACAGGTTTGTCTTTTTTTATTTCCTCCTGCATTTTTACACATATGTACACATTTTTACATCATCATGTTATTCATTTTTGGTGTCCTGCTCCTGATGTGACCAAACTCATAACTCACCCTACTAGACACCATTTGATGATCTCTCCAACACTCTGGATCCAGGGCGCCCAATCATGATGATGACCTATATACCATTCTCCCAAGGCGCTCATAATGAATGAATGATAAGGAGCACCTCGACCTCTATAATCAAGGTGATTTTAAGTCGCTTTGAGTCATTTGGGGTCAGTTTGAGTCTTTGAGTCATGTTGCAAAAAAGTGTCAATGTTGTCAAGTTGCACAAAGCAACTTTTGCATTTTTGGTGTCCTGCTCATGATGCGACCAAACTGACTGTTCCAACGCATCTGAATGGGTACATTTATGCTAGGCATGGTCCTATTTTTCACCCAAACATGTCGAAACAGTCGGAGCTACATTGTACCGACGATATCCCTGAAGAGTCCAAAGTGCAAAAAGGCAGCAATCTTTGACGAGATGTTACTCAAAAACTGTGTCACTTAGAAACATTCTGTCTAAGGCAACGGGATCATGTAGAGTGCCTCTACAATAACCTCTCTTAGTTTTTTATAGCTCTAAGGCATTTGCCCATGGTGAAAGGTTTTCTGTTTCCCCAAAAATCGTCAGAAGGAGGCAGTGTAAAGTTGCAAAGGGGTGTAACTTTCATCCTGCTCCTGATGCGACCAAACTGACTGTTCCAACGCGTCCGAATGGGTACATTTATGCTAGGCATGGTCCTATTTTTCACCCAAACATGTCGAAACAGTCGGAGCTACATTGTACCGACGATATCCCTAAAGAGTCCAAAGTGCAAAAAGGCAGCAATCTTTGACGAGATGTTACTTGAAAACTGTGTCACTTAGAAACATTCCGTCTGAGGCAACGGGATCACGTAGAGTGCCTCTACAATAACCTCTCTTGGTTTTTTATAGCTCTAAGGCATTTGCCCGTGGTGAAAGGTTTTATGTTTCCCCAAAAATCGTCAGAAGGAGGCAGTGTAAAGTTGCAAAGAGGTGTAACTTTCGTCCTGCTCCTGATGCGACCAAACTGACTGTTCCAACACGTCCGAATGGGTACATTTATGCTAGGCATGGTCCTATTTTTCACCCAAACATGTCGAAACAGTCGGAGCTACATTGTACCGACGATATCCCTGAAGAGTCCAAAGTGCAAAAAGGCAGCAATCTTTGACGAGATGTTACTCAAAAACCATGTCACTTAGAAACATTCCGTCTAAGGCAACGAGATCACGTAGAGTGCCTCTACAATAACCTCTCTCAGTTTTTTATAGCTCTGAGGCATTTGCCTGTGGTGAAAGGTTTTTTGTTTCCCCAAAAATCGTCAGAAGGAGGCAGTGTAAAGTTGCAAAGGGGTGTAACTTTCGTCTTGCTCCTGATGCGACCAAACTGACTGTTCCAACGTGTCCGAATGGGTACATTTATGCTAGGCATGGTCCTATTTTTCACCCAAACATGTCGAAACAGTCGGAGCTACATTGTATCGACGATATCCCTGAAGAGTCTAAAGTGTAAAAAGGCAGCAATCTTTGATGAGATGTTACTCAAAAACTGTGTCACTTAGAAACATTCTGTCTGAGGCAACGGGATCACGTAGAGTGCCTCTACAATAACCTCTCTCGGTTTTTTATAGCTCTGAGGCATTTGCCCGTGGTGAAAGGTTTTTTGTTTCCCCAAAAATCGTTAGAAGGAGGCAGTGTAAAGTTGCAAAGGGGTGTAACTTTCGTCCTGCTCCTGATGCGACCAAACTGACTATTCCAACGCGTCCGAATAGGTACATTTATGCTAGGCATGGTCCTATTTCTCACCCAAACATGTCGAAACAGTCGGAGCTACACTGTACCGACGATATACCTGAAGAGTCCAAAGTGCAAAAAGGTAGCAATCTTTGACGAGATGTTACTCGAAAATCGTGTCACTTAGAAACATTTCGTCTAAGGCAACGGGATCACATAGAGTGCCTCTACAATAACCTCTCTCGGTTTTTTATAGCTCTGAGGCATTTGCCCATGGTGAAAGGTTTTCTGTTGCCCCAAAAATCGTTAGAAGGAGGCACTGTAAAGTTGCAAAGTGGTGTAACTTTCGTCCTGCTCCTGATACGACCAAACTGACTGTTCCAACGCGTCTGAATGGGTACATTTATGCTAGGCATGGTCCTATTTTTCACCCAAACATGTCGAAACAGTCGGAGCTACATTGTACCGACGATATCCCTGAAGAGTCCAAAGTGCAAAAAGGCAGCAATCTTTGACGAGATGCTACTCGAAAACCGTCTCACTTAAAAACATTCCGTCTGAGGCAACGGGATCACGTAGAGTGCCTCTACAATAACCTCTCTCGGTTTTTTATAGCTCTGAGGCATTTGCCCGTGGTGAAAGATTTTCTGTTTCCCCAAAAATCGTCAGAAGGAGGCAGTGTAAAGTTGCAAAGTGGTGTAACTTTCATCCTACTCCTGATGCGACCAAACTGACTATTCCAACGCATCTGAATGGGTACATTTATGCTAGGCATGGTCCTATTTCTCACCCAAACATGTCGAAACAGTCGGAGCTACACTATACCGATGATATCCCTGAAGAGTCCAAAGTGCAAAAAGGCAGCAATCTTTGACGAGATGTTACTCGAAAATTGTGTCACTTAGAAACATTCCATCTGAGGCAACAGGATCATGTAGAGTGCCTCTACAATAACCTCTCTTGGTTTTTTATAGCTCTGAGGTATTTGCCCGTGGTGAAAGGTTTTTTGTTTCCCCAAAAATCGTCAGAAGGAGGCAGTGTAAAGTTGCAAAGGGGTGTAACTTTCATCCTGCTCCTGATGCGACCAAACTGACTATTCCAACGCATCCGAATGGGTACATTTATGCTAGGCATGGTCCTATTTTTCACCCAAACATGTCGAAACAGTCAGAGCTACATTGTACCGACGATATCCCTGAAGAGTCCAAAGTGCAAAAAGGCAGCAATCTTTGACGAGATGTTACTTGAAAACCATGTCACTTAGAAACATTCCGTCTGAGGCAATGGGATCACGTAGAGTGCCTCTACAATAACCTCTCTCGATTTTTTATAGCTCTGAGACATTTGCCCGTGGTGAAAGGTTTTCTGCTGCCCCAAAAATCGTCAGAAGGAGGCAGTGTATTAAGTTAGGATGAAAGCCTATTCACTCTAGGCGCTTGTTTTTGACCAAATCACACATGTGCCTTGAACAACTCTGTCTTCAAGGTGCTTTTCTCTAATCTCTGTAACTCTCCAAATCCACTAAGGCGCAAATTTTACCTCTTGGGCTCAAGATATAGGTTCTTCATCCAAGGCGCCAGAATGGTCCAAAGGCGCATTTCACCTCTAACCTCACCTCTGACCTTACTTGGAGGCGCTAAACCTTTTGACATTTCAAGTAACTTCAAGAGAACTATTTTTCCTTAAGGTGGTTCACTCCTTGCAATTGGATGTATGGTACTTGTAACTCATTTGATTGACTTTGTAATGTTTCTTCTTCTTGCAAAGTAGATAAGGATGATATAAGCTTACTTCATGAATTGGAGTAGAAATCTCTCTTGGACTTGCTAGGTGAAAGGACTTGAACTTGAAGGACTTGAAGTTGATGAAGTGATCCTTCATGATGGCCTTTGACATTACCTTCTCGGAGTGTAGATGATAACACCTTCCTTGGATAAAGTGGATAACCTTTGACCTAAACTTTGAAGCTTGATGAATCTTGAAGATTGGGTTTCCTCCTACTCCCCTTCTGGGCTCCACTCCATCAAAGGCGTATTTAGTTGTCCAAGGTGCCAACATTCACTCAGGGGCACCCAAAGAGAAAGTTTACAACTCTAAGGCGCTAAACTCTTATGCAAAAATGGTCATCATCAAAGGCGCAAAAATGGGTCTCTGGGTGCCAATCTCTACAAGACATTCCATCTCATTGCTCTCCTCCATTACAAGCGCTCACTTACCTCAATCTTGGGCGCATACCAACATCCCAACATCCAAATCACCTAGGCGCTCAAAACCTTCAAGACTCAAGGCGCATTTTATGATCAAACAAGGTATCTCCTGAACAAGGCACTCATAGTCTCATCAGGGCGTTAATCATCATCATTAGCGCTCATATTGTTCTAGGCGCATAGTTATCTCTGGAATGCTCAAGGTGCTGAAGGCGCACATACCCTTCTCTAGGCTAGTTTACACTTATTCAAGGCGCTCATTCCAAACTTACATGAACTCCTCATTACAAGATGCACAAACTAGATGATCCTAGGGCATAAGGGTGCTCATAGGAGTTGTTATGTGTCATTTTGGCCAAGGTTTTCCGGAGCAGTGAAGACATTAGGAAGGGGATGATCGTTTGGATAGTTTTGAATGCTTTATTTCTCCTTGTTTAAACTAGGCGCTCACTGAGGATTGGAGTAGCCTTTGCACCCTCACATCACGTTAATCGGCGTTTCAGAGGCAATCATAGTATATGAAGATTTGCGCCTTGAAGAAGAGAGTTATCTGGTGAGCGCTTAGGAGTTCTGGCGCCTAGGGGAAAGGTCTAGGTAGAGCGCCTTCAGACTTTGACAGTGAAGTGCCTTAAGGAGTTGGATGATGTTTTTGCTTAGAGTGGAGATGATGTTTTTAGCGCCTTAAGGATGATGATGGAGCACCTTAAGAAGGTAAAGCACTTCAAATGTAAACACAAGTGTTTTGAGCGCCCTAATGAGAAGTTGTCTTGGCACCATAAGTTGTTCAAACGAAGATATGCGCCTTGGATAGTTGCAAAGACCTAATTTAGCGCCCAAGGTTGGAAGACTCTTTGTGAGCGCCCAGTGTTTGAAAGCTCTTTGTGTTTGGTGCATTAAAATGAATTTGGCACCTAAGTAGTATTGAAACACTCAACTAAGCTCCTAAAGCCCATGAGAGAAGTGATATGCGCCTTGATAGGAATATCATGGAAGATGAGTTTACTGAATGGCGCCTTGAATGACTTGGTTGATTAAGTGTTTTAGCGCCTAGATATGGGATGAATCATTGAGCGCCTTTGGTTGAGATGATGTCAGCACCTTTGAGATTATAACACCTTGGAGTCAAGTTCGAAGGAGCACCTTGAGAAGGTAAAACACTTCAAATGTTTTCAAGGAATTGGAGAAGTCACTTAGTGCCTAGAAGGAATTCCAGAGCAAGAGGGTTGGAGCGCCTTGAGCTTCAAGTCAGATATGTGCCTAGACCTCTACCCTTTAGCAAGTTGAAGCCCTCTGAGCCTTGACAAAGTGAGAATGCCTTATAGTGAATATGCGCCTTGGGCAAGGTTGAATACAAAGTTGAGGAGTATATCATAATGAGTAAGTGCACTGTAGGGTTAGATGATAAAGACTAGTGCCTTGAGTGTCTTGGTCAAAATTTTGACGTGAGAAGTCTTGCAAGATCAAACCCTGGAGTGCGCCTTAGAGAGAACCTATTGATCCTTTGCTTTGACAAGATTTGGGCGCCAGAATGATCCTTAATAAATGGAATGTATCTACACCAATTTTGCGCCTTTAGGGAAGTGATGGTGGCCAGAATGATCCTTAATCTCATGTTTGTGCGCCTAGGTCTAGAAGCAAGATTTGAGCGCCTTAGGATAGGGTTTTTTGCACCTTGTCTTGGAGAGTGAATTTGAGCCTTGGATGATGTTGAAGCGCCTTAGGATGAAATGCGCCCAAACTTACAGAGGGCCTTCAGTGAGGGAGTTGAAGAGAGTGCTTAGAGGAAGGATAGCCTTAAGATCAAACTAAGTGCTTAGAGGAAGGATAGCCTTAAGATCAAACTAAGTACTTAGAAACCTAAGATTAGCGCCTTATTTGAAGTTATACACCTATTCTGGCACCAGAGAGTGAGTTTGAGTGTGAAGAAGTGAATGTCTGCGCCTTGAAGGGGATACAAAGGGAAGATGATGCACCTTGATGGGTTGATGATGGAAATTTGTGTTTTGGAGCTAAATGTGCGCCTTGAATCTAAATGATATTTGAGTGCTTAGAGGTAAATAGGGGTGCCTTTGAGAATTCTTTGTGCTTTAAGGAATGGATTGTGGCGCTTTGGACTAAGGTAAGTCCTGAGCACTTCCAATGTTTTTAAGGAGTGCCTTGAAGGAGATAGTGCATAGAGGTACAATGAATCTTCCGGAGAACATGGATAGACAACTAAGTCTCCAACTTGAGTCTTCTAAGTGAATTGGATGATGAAGAGAGTCTAGTCATTTTGGGCGCTAGTATCAGGATGAATCATCCAAAATGGGTGCCTAGAACTAGAAGGTGCCAATGCATGAGTTCAAGGATCCTCCATTAGAGCGCCTAGCCTAGATGGCTATAGATTGAAAGTTTTAAAGCTAAGTGATGTCTCTTAGGTGAACTCCTAGCCCAGGTGCAAATAGAATAGAACTCTCTCACATAGTTGAAATTGACTTGATAGAAGGAGATAAGTCTTAAGGACTAGTTTGGCACCTCACTTGCCTATCTCACCTTTGAAATGCGCTTTGGTTGATGATCATCATTGATGGCGCCTAGTGAAATGTAAAGCTATTTGCATCTCCAGAGGATCAAAATTGGATTAGGAGATCATCCTTGCAGTTGAGATTGACAGAGAAGTGTTAAAGGAATCACTTCAAATGGGTGCCTAAGCTAGTTGAGGCGCATATCAATTCCACTGTAACTCCAGACTGACACTTAGGATCCATTCATCTCCTAAGGCGCAGTTCCATTCACCCATGACCTCGCTTGGCGTCTAAAACTTGGAAACTCCTTTGGAAAGCTCCTGTTGCGCCTAGAAGATGAGTTTGGGATATCAACTTGCAAAAGGCTTAGAAACTCTTCAAAGATGTTAGGCACAATCCCATGGCACTGGAGCTCAGTTTTGGCGCCTTTAAGGAATAGCACATGAAGGAACTTGGGAGGTCAGGTGCTTGTAAAAGGGAACACCTTGGAACATCTTCCAGGGGTTGAAGTAGTAAGAAAACATCAAGTGAGTCTAGGCGCACTCCCTTGTGTGAACAGTTTAGCTCTGGCGCCTAGCCACAGAGTGAGCCAGAAGAAGTAGTTTGGACATTAGAAGATAGGCACTCATTCTACAATGAAGCATTCCACCTTCCTAATCAACAAAGACTTGCAAGAATTGACAAAGGAAGCTAAGGCGCACCTTCTACTTGTTTCCACCTCCAGAATGCGCCTAACCTTGAAAGGGGGTTCAAAGATGTTTGTTAGACCTTTTCACTCAAGGCGCTCACCTTAGGCACACTTTCTAAGTCCTTGTCACCTCAAGGAAACACCTAGTTTGGAAGGCGCTTGCCCTGTTCTCCACTCCTTTCAATTGGCGCCTAGAACACAGAATGCATGAAAGGAGCGCCTAGACTCCAGAGGGCTCATTTGGGCGCGTAGCATTTAAAACACTTTCATAATGATGATGTTTTGGCGCCTACTCTTGGAAACAATCCAAAGCATCCATAACTCTAATTGGCGCCTAATGTTGACAAGGCGCAACTTCAGGAGGAGGTCACCTCAACTTGGCGCCCAAGTCAGAAAAACCTGTAAATCCTTCAAATATGCGCCTACCTTGTGAGGTGATGAGTTGAACATTCCAAATCTTCAAATGTTGCTCAAGTAAGGAAGACATTGTAACATCAAGGCTTCAAGGCCTGTCCTTGTATTTCCATTGAATGAGTTGTACTTCATGCTATTGAAAGCATTTTCCATGTAATAAGACATTGCAAGTTGATTGAATCAAGTAACAAGACAAGTACCCAACTCTAATGTTGTTTCATTCAAATAGTTATCTTGATGTATATCTTTATGTTATTGAAGTAGTTGATGAATTGTTAGCAAGTAAAAGTGTTTAAGTAAGGAAAATTTTTCGTAGAACTAGCTGGGTATCTTACACTTACACCATGCCTATCCATCAAACATCACAATGCAATCAAAATCCTAACAACATGCCCATGATCCAAGATCAAGTGCAATCATGCAAAGATATTATCAATCACAAGCCTATTAAGAATGAACTAGAGTCTTCTAGTACCATACTTTTCCATCAAACACCATCATGTAATCCATGGCCTATCAAGCCTATCAAAGAAAATGCAAACATCCTATGTAATACAATCAGACTTTAAATATTTGAAGTAGCCATCTACAAATATCCATTCAAAAGTGGATTTATAATGCAAGTATGGACGCCATCAATAAAAAAGATTTGTATTAACCAAATATCCATATACGCATACATCAATATCTGTCGATATAAGTATAACATATATACAAAATAGCCATATAGGCTTACAAGAATGCCATATAGGCATACAATGTCAACTATGTACAATACAAAATATATGTCCACAAATGCCATATAGGCATACAACAGAGGAACACAATAAAAAGTCATTCCCCTCTAGCTGGTGAAGAGAATAAATCACGAGCAGCCTTTGATCTTCTAGGGGATGGAGACATGCATGTGGGTGGTCTACTACGAACCCGAGGGCTACTCCTCTTATTTAGTTCTTCCTGCACCTTTACCTGTTACAAAAAAAAGTATAGATATTAATATATAGAAATTACATGTTATAAAAAAATGAAACATTTAACAAAATAATCACTTACCGCTAACATATAATCTGTCTGCTCGCTTGCCTCAGTAGCAGGAAAAGGCCCTGGTGATGTCATGTCCTATAGAAACCATCCAGATAGAAATTAAACTTCAAATCAATAATCTTTTGATTTTTCAAAAATAGACAACTATAACAATGAATGTAAATTGAAATTTACTAATCTGCCTCATACCCCTGTCAATGCCATAGAGCTATGAATCACAGAGGCCACACCCTGCTCCATTGCCCTATGAACATGGGGAGGTGTATCCGCAGCCTGCATCATCTGGAAATAAAACAACATTATTCAATTACGAAAACTATAATAGTGATGCAAATCATGGCTCCTAACATACACACACACTCATCTAAACATGGAAGTACACACAATAAAACACACAAATCACATACAAAAATTTAGTAAGTACAATTCATTCATTAAACTATTTATTTTATTACCTCCGTAAAGCTTTGAAGTCCACCACCGCTGGCAGGTGTTGCCATGAAATCTACAGTGTTAACCTATTCAACATCTAAAATCAGAAATTAGAATACCATTCATATAACGATGCTATTCACATGTAATATTTATAATTGTTTACTAGTTACATACCTCGACAGTAGATGATCTAGTGAAAAATGTAGGTGGAGAACCACTGAAAACTGCATCGACGCTATGACCCTGAAATTTCATTAAAATCATCAATTTAAATTAGTTAATCTTGTATTTCAAAAATAAAATTTAATAAATTAAATTCAATAAACTTGCTAATATTTACCTGAGTATCAAGGCTGAAAGTCTCACTCAGGAGGGTATCTGTCATCACCATCTGCTCAGCTGCAGATGTAGCCTGTGCACCTGCGTCCTGACTGTCCATGGGGTCATAACCACAGGCTGACCCGCAAGCCTGGCAAGTATGTGGTGGGACCCTACTCCTCGCACTATCTCCCAACCCACTCTGTGTTGCAGGATCGGCATGCTATATGATGCTCTGGGTCAAGGCACTAATCGACCTCAGTGTATTGACCTCAACACTCTCCTTCACAATGGAAGGGATAGAAACATGCTCGTGGGCTGGTCTGCTGATTACTCATCTCACTACCCACTGTGGGTCAAGACGTGCCCCTGGTCTATCCTGTGCTGAGCCCCCACCTCTACCCTGGAAGTCCCGCATAGCAAAATAGTTTGGCACTTTATTGAGGACAAACTCGGAGTAGAGTTTCCTCAAAAAGTATTGCGGGACCTCATTGTTATTGCATGGAGGATGGTCAAAAACCATCCACCACCTCTGCCCGAAATTGTCCCTTATCGCTTGGTTGTTGCACCAATGGATAGGGAACCTCTTGCATGTAATGGGTGGAGGTTGATTTGTTTGTGGGTTTGTGAAAATTGAACACAAGTCTACTTTTGTAATTTGTAATTTTTTGACATCTTGGTATGATAATTTATCTGCATAGTAATCTCTAAACTCTCTCTTTTTATCGGTCCAACTAGTTATTTGCTTGCTAATTGAATTTACATTTGTTAACATAGACTCAAGAGATTCGGCAAGCGTGGACCTATGCAAGGTTGAAGTGGAAGGATCTTTCAACCTTGCAATTATATCTTCAATTTATTTTTTGTTGTTTTCAATTTGCCCTATTATATTATCTTGTGTTCCAGGGGCATGTCGAGGAATGAATGGAGGAGGTTGTTGTTCTGCAGGTATTTCCTCCTCAGGATTTTGTGGATTTTGAGGAGGAGGAGGAGGAGGAGGAGGAGGTGCATTAACATTTCCTAACAATTAACGAAATATACATTAAAAATCAACAAAAACCTACCTATATAGAAAGAAATTCAAACAAAAAAACAAAGATAACTCACCTCTTTGGCATGCTCAACGTCGCGGCGGCATTTTGGCGATGAATTGACAAGATTTTTGCGTTGATTGGCATTTTGCAGAATGCGAGCGCATTTTTGAGGGTTTGGAGGCCGCGGGCAGAGGAGAAAACGGGAGTGAAATGAAATTGAGTTGCTTTTTTTTTTCATTTATAGCTGCCCATAACGCGAGCGCGTTATAACGCGCTCGCGTTATGGCTCGGTAATGACGAGCCTGTGGCTTGTCATTACCAAGCCGTAACACGAGCGCCTTAATTTTTTTTCAAATTATTTTGGCCACTTTTTGGCCCCCCATCTTTTTGCACTTACCCGTAGACATGTATGGAAAGTGTGGAAGCATAGACAAGGCATGTGAACTATTTGACATGATGCCTCAAGGAAATGCACAATCTCATTGAATGCAATGATTGCAAGATATGTATAAAATAGATTATTTGAAAATGATTTATAAACTTTCAAGCAAATGCAATTGACATGTGTAAAACCAAATTCCTATAACAATAATTGATCATCATATTATATATTTAATATAAATTGTCATTTACATAATGTCATGAACATAACATCTAGCTTATATACAAAGCCACATAGGCATGTCCATACAAATCTATACAGGCATATGCAAAAATATACATCGGTAACATACAAAAGTATGTATACAAAGCCATCTAGGCATACAAAAAATGTCCCAAAAACTAGTTTCCTATGGAATTTCATCAAATAATCGACAGCCCTTGCTTGACCGTGAAGATGGACAGACAATTAGTGACTCATCCTCTCTCTGATGTCGATTAGACCTCCTCAATAGACATTCATGTAACTCCACCTATTAATACAATCAAACAATATGCACATTAATATAGAAAACATGAAATATATAACATCACATATGTAATCGATCACTTACTACTATCTGATGATCACTCTCCATCATCTTTTCTCTCTCTTCGTCCATAGTTGGACGGGCTGGAGTTGTGAACTCCTGTGAGAAGCATCAAGAAGCAAAATTGACTAAACATAAATATCATTTATGTAGATCAAATGACATGAGATAAGAAAAGAAATACAAAATTATGACATTTTCATGTTATTGGATCATACCTCGGTCAAAGGATTTGAAGACATCATGGCTACAACAATGCCTACCTGTGTTGACTCACGAAGATGAGGAGGAGTCTTCATATTCAACATTTGAAAATAGAGTTTAAGATTATTCGACTAAAATAAATACATAACATTATTTAAATGCATAATGATTAGAAATGGTTAAATTTACCTCTGTATAAGTGGTGGTTTTGTGTTCAGGGCACCAAGGAAACTGTGGAGGTGCCGGTGAAGCTCCCTATTAAAATAATCAAATTGTCACAAAATAATATTACCATTGATATATGTACAATAATTATGATCATGTGATAAATTACATACCTGCTGACTTGACCTCCTCTCATAACCTGCCAATGGATGGCTAACGGAGGCAAGATGAAGACTTTGACCCTAGAATTTCATTCTGTAGACAATTACATACATTATTTTTGACGTATAATATATATAGTCATATAAAATTAATTACAAATTTTAAATAAGAATATATTAAATCGATGAAGCTTGTAAAAATTACCTGAGAGTCACTACCCAATGTACTCTGTAAGAGATCATCGGTGAGAACAATCTCATCCAATATGGATGTCTCCATCATTGGATGTTGCCCCTGCATCACAACATCTTGCCGAGAGTCCTACTGTGAGTCCTGTATCCCATAATCACATAGGTTCCCACATGAACTGCACAAATGTGGGGATAAATGATGCCTAATGTTCTCACCTTGATCAACTTGGGTAAGATCATCGACATGTTGTGCTAGAGACTATGTGAGAGTAGTCAATAAATGTAATGTCTCCACCTCAACACTCTCCTTCAAAGTCAAAAGGAGTGACACATGTTCTGGCCTCAATAGGTGTCTAGGTACACAATTTTCATCTTGCTGAGGCCCCTCTCTATCTTAGGCAAAGCCACCACCTCTACCCTAGAACTCTCGAATGCCAAAATAATTAGGAATCTTCTTGAGGACAAACTTACAATGGACTTTCCTCAAGTAATATTGTGGCACCTCATTGTTGTTGCATGGGTGCTCATCGAAGACCATGTACCATCTATCCCAAAAGTTTTGGGGTATATCTTGATTCCTAACCAATGAATAGGGAACTGTTTGGAAGTTTCTTCTAATCTTTGGCTAGTTTTAGGATTAATAAAGTGTGCACATAATTGAGATTTTGTAATTTTTTCATTCTTCACTTGTTCATATGACAATTTGTTGGCATAGTATTGCCGACACCTCTCCCTATAGTCTTGAAATTTGGTGATTTGTTTTGTCATCGATTTGGTGTGGGAAACAATCTCCTCTAATGACTTCACAAGCACTCTCCTATGATTGGTGTTTGCACTTGGATTGCTTAGCATTTCAATAAGAGTTTGAAGATGTCTTTTGTTTTCTTCTATTTTCCCTAGGTAGTTTTCTTGAGTATCCCTTACATTGTGAGGATGTGAAGGTGGGTTTTGAGGGTTTGGAGGGTTTTGGGGGTTGTTTTCACCCTCCTCAGCTAGAATTGTGTTTTTTCTTGCCTCATTAACTATAAATGCAATATAAAAAACTAATCAAACATTGAAAAAGTCAAAAATTCTTCTCAAACTAACAAAAATTAATCAAACCCTACCTTCTTCAGCTGCTAGACCCTCCAAATTTGCTTCACGACGTCTTTGGGAGCGGGTTCAATGAGGTGGCATCGTGAAAATGTAAATTTCTCTCTTACACTTGCTTGGTTTCACTTTCCTTGAATGCGCTCGCATTTTGATCCCTATTTTTTTAATGCAAACTCACTCTTTTGGCTACGGGTAATGGTAGAAATAGAAGTGTTTTACACTTTTAAAGCAAAAAAAAACATGAGCGCGTTATAACGCACTTGCGTTTTGCTCTGTTTTGGACCAAAAAGTCCCATGGTGGTGACTTTTTGGTCCCCCATCTTTGTGCACTTACCCATACTTGGACAACTACCTTCTATAGCCCTTTGCTGAAAGGATGACTACAAAAGTAGCTACAAAAGAATCAATGTGGCTGAAGAGATTATTGGAAGAGTTTTTCATTTGGGTACTAGTACAAGTCATACTTTATTATATGATAACCAAAACTATTTACTCTTACCAAAGACTCCTAATTATAAAAATAAAGTACATTTGAAATTCATGGGCACTTTATTCAAGGAAAAATATTTCCATCATAAAATTACTTTCCAGTTTTGCTACAATGATTATCAGATCTAGTAGATATACTATGATCAAGAAGATATGGGCTAGGCTCCTAGTAATCACATAAGAAATCCTATATGTAGTATAACACCAAACCTCTATGTAGTCTCAAATTCTCTAAATTCAAATCAATGCTTGGCCCTAAAAGGAGTTTCCATTAAGTGGGAGTGTACATGACAATTGTAGGTTATGATGTAAGACCTAAAAGGAATAACATAAGACCTCTAGGCATTATATGTATAAGACCTTTAGGAATATTGTAAATTATTCTCTCTGTAAATCTTCCACTTGTAAAAACATTTTATTATATAAGACCTACAAGAACTATGGATATAGAACTTTGAATAAACATGTGCACCTCATGTTGGTTGTGATCCTTAAAGCCTCTTAGAAATAAGTCATTCAAATTTTTATTTGTGATTATTTCCAATCACAATGATAAATTTTGGAACTACTATTTTTTTTGATGAATAAATGTCTATATCATTAATATTTATATAAAAATAATGCTACACATATTCCCCAAAAATGTAGGTTGAATTAGTCACACCCCAAAGTCCAAATAGAGTAGAAGCCTCGAAAAAAGCAACACAGCCACTAAGTGGCAATAACTACACCACTAGAAAGAGGAGGGTCCCGGTCATCCAACTTTCCCCATACATTAGTGAGGTCTAGAGTGTCAATAGGAGGATCCAAACTATCCTCATTAACATCTTCATTCTTATCAACATCTTCAATCTGATTCTCATGAATTGGAGAAATGGTAAGAGCCACTCGGGGGAACTTGCCAAAATTTGGCCAACCTATAGACCCACGCTTGAGGGCATGGGGAGAAATAGACCGGTGGAAAGAAGGCTGAGGACACCCTTTTGAAGCATGGTCTATGTGCTCAGGAGGTTGAGAGGCTTGGGAATGAGCATCTTGATCTTTGTAAGTAGAGTGACTGCATCCTCTACAATGCTCACGAGGCAGAGATCAACCTCGACTAGAGGTAAGTGTAGGAGGGACTATAGTAACTGTGCAGGGAGCATTAACCCAATGGTCCAAAAGCACCTGTAAATGTGTAACCTTAGGAACTACTAAATTTAATCCTTGAGAGACCTTGTTTAGCATAATTTTGATAATTGGCTAAAGTAGTTCTCTGCCATGGTATCATTATAGTGTAATTGTAATTCATTTGTAAAAAATAACCAATTGATACTCATACCCTTCATCTTTTGAGTGCAAATCCATTGATACCAAATGAACTACTCTAATTCTAAGTATAAATATGCCACTATCACCTTTTTTGCACATTGGATTTGATGTAAATCAAAAACATTCTCTATTTGGTTGATCTAGATGAGTGGATCTTGTTATCATTCTACTAAAATTTGAAAATACCATCCCCTCTTACCACCTTGACTTTCCTAAAGTAGCTTAACATTGTTTGTTTCAAACTCAATTATTTGTATCATCTCCCTCTACAAATCTCTATGTGTAAACCATCAAAATTTTGAATCCTTATCATTAGTGCCCTTGTGCTAAGTCCTTTGAATCCTAGTGCTTGCAACTTAGCACATTGGTGCAAGTGGTCATAGCTCTTTCTTTTCTACTGCATATGCCCACTCTCACGGTCATCCTCTACCACTTACATCCATTATTTTATACATTACCAAGTATTATGCATCACCAAATAAATCTTAGAGGCAGTCTAAATATGGATGACTAGATTGTGCTCTCATTTCTCTTTGTGTTGAATCCTTGTTACTGATAGTAGCCCATCTTAGCATGACATTGGTGCAAATAATTTTAATATTATTTTATGCACTTTCTAGTGGAGGGGCCCATTTGATGATTAGGAAAAGGAATGTTGATGTGCTTGATGCTAGAGTATTTAAAACATGTGTAAGTTTCACATTAGCTAATGACTTAGTTTTGAATCTAGTGCTCTTATCTTGTAAGATTTTATGTGAAGACCATTCCTTAAGCATCGTATGTAATGAATTTATTATCTACACTCCTTTTTTTACTTTGCACTAAGCCTATCTAGTTCTGTGACCCAAACTCATTGCATTGGTGCAATATAATCATATACTGTCATGTGGTGTTTATGTAGTGGACTATTACATCTCCATGGAATAGTTATTTTTAGCTATCTATGAAACATTAGTGAGCCCCCACAAACTCAAATGAAGCTATGTTTCAAACATGTGCATGTATTATCATTTAAAAAATTTGTACCAAGTGGAATCAATTAGAGAATTATGTTAGGCTTCCTCTATTGTACCAATTTCTAATATTCATTAAGGGTTGACTTAGCATAGTAGCACATTGTCATTGGTCACAACGACAAAGGAAAATTAACAATTGGTGTTCATACTCAATTTGAATTGTTTAACCAAGGAACCCATTTCTAAAGACATACACATGAGTGACTCTATTAATGAGCTACCAACATAATTTCAACATTCTATAAATGACCAATCATAAGGAGATAATTTCTATTAAATGATTATTATGCCCTAAGCTTCTATATCATTCCAATAATTAGCAAGATATTTGTGTGAAGAACTAGTGGTAAAGATGATTTAATTATGTTGGCTAGAGAATTACAACAACAATCTTCCTAGATTAGGTGTATCTAAGGGTAGATAGGTGAGTAAATAATCTCCTCTTTTTCCTTCCATTGAAATCAAAATATAAATTGAGCTTGTGCATTACTCTTGGCTTATGTCATATCTAGAAGTTGTAAAGATGGTTTTTAAAAATAAATTGCAATTAGGGAAAGCAAATTAAAAATCCTAGTTGTTTTTAAGTCTCCTCTACAAACCAAAAAAGTCATCCAAATGCAAGTCTACCCAAGACTTGATAGATTTAATACCATGTGGGAAATGAAGACATTAAAAAAATCTACAAGGAAAGGGGTTGATTGATCAACTTGAGGATTGCATGACTAAGGTTCATGATCTTGTTACATTCAAAAGTGGGGTATTATTGCTCAAAGAATTCTATAAGAAGTAAGATGATAGAGTCCCTTTTTGTATTATTCACCATTACCATTAAAAATCCACCCTATGTTGGGGATATATTTTCCATTACCAATAAAAATCCACCTTACTTTTGGGGCCACATTCACCTGCAAATCATTACCCGTACTTTGAATACTAGTCCTAATCACCCATCATTTACATCTACCATTATACAATCTAGTGAAATTGACAACATTTAAATTCATATAGATACCATTTATTTTCTCAAATGCATATTTTACACTTTTTTTCTACTCTTAAATTATATCAAGTTGATTCTTTTCATCCTTTTTTTTGTTTCTTCTATACCCAATTCCTTCTTCCTAACTAGAATTCTATTTTTAGTAATCCATTATAAAATATGTAGCGTGTAACCATGGATATTATCTCAATCATAATAATTCATTGGTGGTTCCACAACCTATCATAGTATAGGCTAATAACCATTTACCAATTGAAACCTTTGCATTGTGCCACCACAATCCTTCATGAATGCATGTACAAATCAATGGGACATGTCAAAAGTGTCCTAAATTTTCCATAAGTCGCCACATGTATGGTGTAGATCAAACATATTACTTATCTATGGTGATGGGAAACACCTTAAAGATTGGAAGACTATCTATATAGGCTTGAATATGACCCTTGATCTTAACAAATTGGATGACTAATGGTTGATTTTAGGACTCATTCCCCAAAAGTGAGTATGATTTATCTCCTCAAATAGAGCACATGTCATCGATCGTTGTTAATTAGATGATGTATATCTATTAGAACATTTATTTGAAAAGGTACATTCATCACAATGATTTAATGTGGTAGTTTAGGGTACTTTCCAAGATTAAAGGGACATGAAAACATGTTGGTATTCTTAAGGAAGATAATACTATGAATTATAGTGGTAGTATTCAGGTGTGTAAGGAATTTATGAGTTTTAACACAATTTGTTATTGGTCTCAAATATTATGGCAATGGGCAAAATTTGTACCCAACACATGAATCAAAGGGTGATATTAATAGAAGTGCAAGTGAAGAGGAGTGGTTAAATTTTAGAGATGAAGTTTCCAATAGAGAACTAGCACAAGCACATAAAAGAACTAAAGATGAACTCACAAAATCAGAGAAGAATTATTTATATGAATAGAAAGAAAATGTCCACCAGTCTATAAAAGAATTTTCCTCTTTAACAATAAAGTGTTTGCCACAGTGAACATGTGTTAACCACAAAACATTACATAGTGAACTTTTTAATTACAAAAGAAATTTAATCAATTTTTATGAAAAAAAAAGATGGACACTTGGAGGATGACAAAGGCAACTAAAAGTGACACATGAGGAATCCTAAAAGGTTTATGTGGCATTTTTACCTCACATAAGGTCGTGAGTTGAATTGCTAAATCATCATTAGACTTGTGATCTAGGCCTGCTTAGATTTGGGCACTTATAGTACTATATATTAAATTTATTTAATTTCAACATTTAATTTAGTATTTGGTTTATGCATGGAGATGATGGGCCAACAAGTAGCCAAACATGCATTTTAAAGTATAATGTGATCATACTCTTAAAAACATGACCGAGATTTAATGTGTATGCCTAATGGTTTTCTATGTATTCATAAATAACTAGCCATAAAATATGTGTCATTTTGAATTATAAAATAGTTTTAAATTTCCATTTAAGGTATTTTTGTATTGTTTATAATGCATGCACATTATATAACATGCATGTGTTATTACATATACGTATTATGCACACTATAATTCAAATATGAAAATCTCACCCATTAGGCTTGGATTTCCAAGTGTGAGAATTAGACCTACATATTGGGCTCCCAGAGCCATGTTTTACACATAAAATAACATGATCAGAATTCATTCTTGTTGGCAGGACACATGGCAGAACGCAAAATGTACCACAACTCACCGTAGGTGGAATGCGGAGGACAAGGTCGACATATGTGATGACATTTTGTAAGGGACACATCCCTACTGTAACATATAGATATGTAATAGGAATATATGTAATATAAGTGAGAAGAAGCAAGTAGAAGTATGTAAGAGAGTGAAATGTATATACAAGGTAGAGACGCAGACCTGCTATTTTGTACATGATAATATAATAAATATATAATTGAGATATAAGGATTGGATTGGATATCTATGTGTATATGAATATATATGATGTGTATGACTGATGTATTCTTACCACATGTTATATTTACTTATTGTTCTTTATGATTCTCTCACAGTATCTTCTAGGGTATAAACTAACTTTAGAGACTTGACCAAGGCTCAGATCTCCGGATTGTGCCCTCTCCATTTCTTGCCAACAATCCTCATCAATTTTAGATGTTTTAGAATGAAATTCCATGAACCACCACAAAATGTCAAACCACTTCTTAAGTTTCTAACCATATAATTTTTTTTCTTGTTTGAATAAATTAGGATACTTATTTTTATTTACTTTTAATGATGTCTTCATATGCCTCAAATACATATGTATTACTTTTTGTTCATTTTTTTGATATGTTTATCCAAATTTGAAAAATACTAGGTCAATGCACAAAGATGAGGGACCAAAAAGCATCCACAACCACTTTTTGGTCCCATATGAGCTATAACGCAAGAACGTTATAATGTGCTCACATTTTAGGTTTGTAAAAAAAAGCAACAAAAAGTGAAACCTGTGGCTCATTTGCAAGAAATGGCCATAGGTTTCACTTCTACTACCATGAGTGTGTTATAGGAGACATAGAAACAAAAATTTCAAAGGGAAATTAATGAATTCACCATGCTACCTTGTCAATTCCACTCCTGAGGACGTCATGCACTAGGTGTAGAGGGTGTAGCAGTTGAAGAAGGTAGGGTTTGATTAATTTTTTGTGAATTTGAATTTTTTTAGTTTTGCAATGTTTTAATTGGAATTTTATCTTGAATTTCTAGCCAATGAGCCACCACAAAACCCTAATCTAGAAGAGTAGGCTCAAAACAACCCCCCACCTTCACACCCTCACCATCAAAGAGACAAACAAGAAAACTATTTAGGCTGAATTGAAGAAAACAAAAATATCTTGAAACTCTAATTAAAACATTAAATACTCCAAATGCAAGCACTGATCACAGGAGAGCCCTTGCCAAGTCATTAGAGGTCATTGATTCTCATATTGAATTGGTGACAAACCAAATCACAAAATGGAATGACTATAGGGAGAGGATTCAACAATACTATGCTGGAAAATTATCTTACAAACAAGTTAAGGATAAAAATTTATAAAATCTCAATTATGTTCACATTTTATCAATCCAAAAACTGGTCAAACACTAGAAGAGAGTTGTAAATGGTTCCTGATTCATCGTTGTGTGCATGATGGTATATTCGAATACTTTTGGGATAGATGGTAGATGGTCTTTGATGAGCATCCTTGTAATAAAAATGAGGTGCCACAATATTTCTTGAGGAAACTCTATTGTGAGTTTGTCCTCAACTAGATTCCTAATTACTTTGACATTCGAGAGTTCTAGGGTAGAGGTGGTGGCTCTACCCAAGATAGACATGTGGCACATCAAGACCAGAACTGTGTACCTATATCCCTCATGTGCCAACACATATATCACTTGCTTTGGATTTGAAGGAGAGTGTTGAAATGGAGACACTGCATTCATTGAGTTCTCTCACCCAGTCTCTAGCACAACATGGTGATGATCTTGCCTAGGGTGATGAGGGTGAGAGCAATAGGCATTGTTGGTCCCCACATCTTTGCAGTTCATGTGGGAACTTGTATGATTATGGGACCTGGGACTCTCACCATTTAGGTAATCTAGATGATGCTACAAAGTGATAGGATGCTACGACATAGGGGCAGCAACCAGTGATGGACACATTCATATTGGATGATATTGCGCTCACAAATGTCTTCTTGCAAGAAACGTTTGGTATTGAATCCCAGGTAATTTTTTACAAGGTTTATCTTGATTTAATATATTTGTATTTGAAATTTCTAATTAATTATATGAGTATCTGTATTATAAGTCAAAATTAATGTATGTAATTGTTTGCACTATGAAATTCCAAGGTCGAAGTATTCATCCTGCATCTATTAGCTATCTAGTGCAGGGTTATGGGAGGAGGTTGAGTCAATAGGTATGTAATTTATCATAAGATCATAAATATAGTACATATATCAATGGTAATATTATTTAGTGACAATTTGATGATGAATAGAGAGCTTCACCACCACCACAATTTCTTTGGTCCCCTACATGCAGAAGCACTTTCACTAATGTAAATTTTACCATTAGTAATTATTATGCATTTAAATAATGTTATGTATCTATTTTGGTCAAATAACGTTGAACTCTATTTTTAGATGTTGAATATGGAGACTCCTCCTCATCTTCATTAGTTAGCAGAGGTGAGCATTGCTATAGTTGTTTTATCTACAAATCCTTTGACTGAGGTATGAGCCAGTAACATGTAAATGTCATTTTGTATTTCTTGTTTTATCTCATGTCATTTAATGTACATAAATGATATTCATGTTTACTCAAATTTTCTCTTCATGCTTCTCATAGGAGGTCACAACTCCAACATGTCTAGCTACAGATGAAGAGAGACAAAAAATGATTGAGAGGGATCACCAGCTAGCGGTATGTGATTGATTACATATGCCATGTTATATATTTCATGTTTTCTGTATTAATGTGGATATTGTTTGATTGTATTAACAGGTGGAGCTTCAAAAATATTTGTCGAGGAGGTCTAGTCAATGGGAGAGAGGATGAGTCACTAATTGACTCTCCATCTTCACAGCCAAGCAAGGTCCATCAATTATTTGATAGCAGTTCATAGGAAATTTGATTTTGGGACATTTTTTGTATGACTAAATGGCTTTGTATACATACTTTTTATATTTTACCAATGTATATCTTTGTATATGTATGTATTACTTTTTTTGTACATGCCTATATGGATTTATATATACACTATATGTTATTTTCATGACATTATGTATATGATATTTTACATTAAATATAATACGATGATCAATTATGGTTATAGGATAGATATTGTATCATGCTTAAAAGTTTTGATATTACGTACATGTTCTTCAATGTTTCCATGAAATGATATTATGTTCAATTATAGTTCAATATATGTGTCAGGTATGGTTTGATTAATTCAAATATTTTTATAGCATCCTTGCAAAATACATTTTGTGCATATCTTGCAATCAATGCATTCCATGAGACTGTATTTCTTTGAGGCATCATGTCAAACAATTCACGTGCCTTGTTTATGCTTCCACGTTTTGCATACATGTCTACAAGGGCAGTTGCAAATACAACATGTGACAAAATTCCTATATCCTTTATGCTTTGATGGTTGTCCACACCCTCTTCCAAAGATTCCATTTTGGCATAGGCAAGGAGGATGTTGGATAAAGTTGTGGAATTTGGCTTGACACCCGTCAATTGAATTTTCTTGAAAGTTTCTTTAAAGCCTTATCAAAAAATCCATTTTGTGCATGTCTTGCAATCATTGCATTCCATGAGACAATATTTCTTTGAAGCATCATGTCAAACAACTCACATTCCTTTCTATGCTTCCATCCTTTTCATATATCTCTGCAAGGGCAACCACAATTACAACATTTCAGAAAATTCCTATATCCTTTATGCTTTGATGGCTGCCCATACTCTATTCCCATGATCCTAATTTGGCACAAGTAGGGAGGATTCTTGTAAAGGTTATGGAATTTGGTTTTTACATGTGCTAATTGCATTTGCTTGAAAGTTTATAAATCCTTTTCAAAAAATCCATTTTGTGCATATTTTACAATCATTGCATTCCATGAGACTGTGCATTTCTTTGAGGCATCATGTCAAATAGTTCACGTGCCTTGTCTATGCTTCCACACTTTACATACATGTCTACAAGGGTAGCTGCAAATACAACATGTGAGAAAATTCCTATATCCTTTATGCTTTGATGGCTGTCCACACCCTGTTCTAAAGATCCCATTTTGGCATAGGCAAGGAGGATGTTGGATAAGGTTGTGGAATTTGGTTGTACATGTACCAATTACGTTTCTTGAAAGTTTCTTTTGTGCATTTTCTTGAAAGTTTCTAAAGCCTTTTTGAAAAAATCCATTTTGTGCATATCTTGTAATCATTTTATTCCACGAGACAATATTTCTTTGAGGCATCATGTCAAATAGGTAATGTGCCTTGTATATCCTTCCACACTTTGCATACATATCTCCTAGGGTAGTTGCAACTACAACATCTGTCAAAATTCCCATATCCTTTATGCTTTGATGGATGTCCATACCCTATTCTAAAGATCCCATTTGGGCATAGACAAGGAGGATGCTGGCTAAGGTTGTGGAATTTATCTTTACACCCACCAATTGCATTTGCTTGAAAGTTTCTAAATCCTTATAAAAAAACCATTTTATGCATATCTTGCAATCATTGCATTCCATGAGACAATATTTCTTTGAGGCATCATGTCAAACAGTTCACCTGCCTTGTCTATGCTTCATCACTTTGCATACATTTCCCATAGGACAGTTGCAACTACAACATCTGATGAAATTCCCATATCCTTTATGCTTTGATGGATGTCCATACCCTATTTCTAAGATCCCATATGGGCATAGACAAGGAGGAAATTGGCTAAGGTTGTGGTATTTGGCTTTACACTTACCAATTGAATTTGCTTGAAAGTTTCTAAAGCCTTATCAAAAAAACCATTTTGTGCATATCTTGTAATCATTGCATTCCATGCGATAACATTTCTTTGAGCTATCATGTCAAACAGTTCACGTGCCTTGTCTATTCTTCCACACTTTTCATACATGTCTCATAGGGAAGTTGCAACTACAACATTGTTGGGATAAGGTGCCATTAACCTTGTAAATCATAATATTGTATTTATTCCAGTTATTATATGTAATTTGTAATTACCCATGAGGAGATGTACTAGTTTCACTGGTAGGGGTAATTTCAGAGTAACCAAAGGTAATTATGGAGTGACTTTTACTGTTGGCAAAGGTAAAAACTCAAAGTAAATGAGGGTAGGCATGCTCCCTTGAGGAATATACTATTTTTGGCATGTATGACAACTGTCATAATGTTTGGTAAGTGAATCTATGATTCTATGATGCATATGATGGATATGTTAGTTGTATATTTACTATATTTAGCCCAAGGTTCCTATCTTGGGAAGATACTCTTTTGTGGAATCTATGACAGTTATGACATGTCATAAGATGCTGTAAGATGCTAGATTTAGTCTTGGGCCCCCAACCTTTGCATGACTATTTTTGGACAAGTGTAAGATGCTTGTAAGATGGTAATTAATGTTTACAAGTTGGAGAATCTTAGGAGAGAGAAGGTGAACACCTAGAATGGGTTGGAAAATATTTCTATAAGTATTTTCCATTTATTTGTTGCTGCAATACAGATTTTAGGTACTCAGGTGCTGCAGGAATGCTGTTGGATTGAAGACTTGTGGAGAGAGTTGTGTAGTTGATGTATTGTACAATCTTGTTGAGATTAATACAAACTTGTACCTCTTTCCTGGTGGAGTTTTTTACTTGCAAGGGTTTTCTCCATGTAAACACTGTGTCTTGTGTTGTGTTCTTCATGTTTGGCACTTTCTCTATAGTGGGTTTTATATTCTGTTACAATCTCCAATGTTAAAGCACACTTAAAGATTGCTGAAATTTATTCAAATCAGATTTCCATTAAAGTAGTGTTGCTTTCATTTCTCACATTTGGTATCAGAGCCTTGCCAACTTTGACTCTTGGGTGGTAGTGTGGAAGTTGTAGTTGCAATGGGAGATTTGGTTATTTTACAGATCTTGTGTTGTTATTATGGCTGGATCCACCGTTGCATCAACCTCTCATTGGGACATTGAGAAGTTCAATAGAATGGGGTATGAGTTGTGGAAGTTGAAAATGGAAGATTTATTGGAAGAAAGAAACCAATGGTTGGCTGTTCAAAAAGAGAAGAAACCTGACGATGTCTCTCAAGATGAGTGGGATAGACTGGATAAGAAGGCATGGGGAACCATCCAGTTGTGTCTTTCAGACTCTGTCCTATTGAATGTCACAAAGGAGGAGACCGCACACAAGTTGTGGAATTGGTTGGGTGAGATCTATCAAGCCAAGAGTATGGTAAATAAACTTTATTTAAAAATAAAATTGTTTTCCATGAAAATGCAAGAAGGTGAATCGGTTGTAGAGCATTTAAATTCTTTTAATTTGTTATTGAGTCAGCTTGATTTAGTAGATGTTGAGGTTATTAAGGAAGATAAATGTATCTTACTTCTTTGTTCTTTACCTGAGTCTTGGGAGAATGTTATCCTTGCTATCACTGCTAACCTTGCGGATCCGAAGTTGGATGGATGCTCTTGTTTTAGTGCTACTATCACAGGAATTGAGCAAGAAGAGTTCAGATAGTTCAGGGGATGCTCTCAGTGTCAGGGGAAGGTCTAAAGAAAGGGGACCTAAAGGAGATCAGAAAGGGGCTAAGGACAAGTCCAAGGTCCAGTCTAAGACTCCTAGTAAAAAAAATAGAGTTAAGTGTTGGAACTGCGATAAAAGGGGACATGTAAAGGAGTGTAGAAACCCCAAGAAAGAGTGAGAGAGTGCTTTGGATAAGTCCTCAAATGTGGGTGAAGAAGTTTTACTTTCTGCATGTAATCTTGTTTCTAAAGATCACTGGTTGGTTGATTCAGGATGCTCATTTCATATGACCCCGCATAAGGAATGGTTCTCCACATATGAAGAATATGACAGAGGTAATATCTACCTTGGTGACAACTCTTCATATCTGATTGTTGGGAAAGGAAAGGTAATGTTGTGTTTCAATGATGGGAGGATTAAAACCCTCCCTAGTGTTTTGCATGTTCTTGGATTAGTTAGAAATCTGATTTCAGTTTTGAAGTTGAATGATTTGGGAATGCATGTGACATTTGACAAGCATGGCTACAGATTGGTGTGAGGGAACTTGGTGGTAGCGAAAGGGAAGAGATTCAGGAACTTGTTTAAGCTTGAAGCCACTACAGTTTGTAATGCCTCTTATGTTTCTAAGGATTCTAAAAACACTTGTATGTTGTGGCACCACAGACTAGGCCACATAAGCAATAATGTACTGAAAACTATTAAGAATAAAGAATTGTTGGATGGTTTCTCTTATTTTGACGAGCATTTTGATTTCTGTGAGCATTGTGTGTTTGACAAACAAAATAAAAAATCATTTCCTTTAGGAAGCAATAGAGCAAAAGAAAAATTAGAAATTATTCATACGGATGTGTTTGGACCTGTGGATAATGAATCTATTGGAAAATCTCATTATTTTGTCACCTTCATTGATGATGTATCCAGATATACATGGATTTATTTTATGAAACATAAATATGAAGTTTTCACTAAGTTTAAGGAATTCAAAGTCTTAGTAGAGAACCAATCAGGTTTAAAGATAAAAATATTTAGATCTGACAATGGAGGGGAATATTGCTCTAAGGAATTTGATGAGTTTTGCAAGCATGCAGGTATAATAAGATAAAAGACAACTCCATATACACCACAGCAGAATGATGTTGCAAAAAGGATGAACTAAATAATTATGGAAAGAGCTAGAAGTATGCTTAGTGATGCACAGTTGGATAAATGCTTTTGGGTAGAGGCTGTATGTACTACTTGCTACTTGATAAGCAGATCTCCTTGTAAGGTTCTTGATTCAACACCTTATGAAGTGTGGATAGGTAAGAAACCTTCTCTTTCACATTTAAGGGTTTTTGGCTGTGAGGCTTTTGTTCATGTGCCTAAGGAAAAGTGATCTAAGTTGGATCAAAAGGTTGAAAAGTGTACATTCATTGGATATGGTGATAATGTGAAAGGTTATAAGCTTTGGAATCCACTAACCCGCACGATTATCTTTTCTAGAGATGTTATTTTCAGGGAACTTAGAGCTATTTCTGAACTTGAACATCCAAAAGAAAACGATGAAAAGGTAAAGAAGGTGCACTTTGATTTAGAGCAGCAAGATGCACCTCAAGAAGAACACAATGATAGATTTGGGGCTCATCCCACGATAATGGGTTACACTTTTTGGCCAAACTTGACATTGAAATCAACATTTTGAACTAAATCTTCACTTTCGGACACTTATAGCCGCTAAGCCATTAGGAATTTGAAGATGATGCGAATTAGTGATTTGTGAGATTTTGTTTGTAGATTCTAAATATATATTTTTAAAAAAATTTGGACTTAAATTGTAAAATTGTTTCCATCTCCTTTGATAACTAGTTTTTAATAGTAAACAACATTTTTTAAAGTGGTGTATTCCATAGCACATAACTCTTTTTCTACAAAGGATGAAATTCTTATTCTTTTGAATTTAGATTGTTAACACCGATATATAGGACATACATTTGGTTTCGTAATGTTTTGTTGAATATTTTTTTTAATTAAGTTTTGAAGTCAAACCAATTATAATTTATACATAGATGTATTCCGTAAAACATAACTTTTTCTGTATTTATCAAAATTTAATTTTGTTTTTTTGTTGAAACAAGGACATGAATACCTAGGGCATAGATATTTTTTAGAATTTTTTTTCACTAATTTACTAATTTTCCATGTGTGCAGAACAGAGAACTTGATGTTCGGTGAAAAACCTACATTCATAAGAAATAAAAAATAAATATAATAATCAATTAAATATATTTTAAATTATACTTTTTTGGGAAACTTATAATAAGGACTACATACTTACAAAACATAAATTTTAAATGAATTCATTTGATCCCCCAAATGGTAGATCAAAAGTGTTTTTTTATTAGCATTTTGATAGGTGTAGAGGAGACTCTATTATAGGTATGGTTTAAAACTAGTGGGGTTCTATCCAAGGTGGTTTGAATCTAAGGGGGTTTGATCAAACCCTCTTCAATTAAAATCCTTTAAATGGAACCTTTCAAGGTTTAAATCATTATATTTTTTAAAAATATGCGATTTAAGCAAAAATCAGGATGTCCCAGAAAGTGTAACCCATTATTGTGGTAGAACCCAGGGTGAAGAAGAAGAATAAGATTCAAGTAGTTCTGATAAAGATGAGTCTGTTGTTACAAAAGAAGTTGGTGCAGATGATCATGCAGAAGAACGAGTAGAGTCTCTTACTCCACCCTTGAGGAGATCCACAAGACAATGAAATCCAGTTGATAGGTATAGCCCACCAGATTTTTGTTGTGTATATGCTTTATTGAGTACTAATGATGAGCCTAGATCCTACAGGGAAGCTACTTCTGCAGATGATAGTGAGTCTTGGCAATTAGCCATGCATGAAGAGATGATGGCTTTAGACTCTTGTAACACCTAAGATCTTGTTCATTTGCCCAAAGGAAGAAAGGCCATATGATGTAAGCGGGTCTTCAAGAAGAAGTTTGGAGCAGACGGGTCATTGGAGAAGTACAAGGCTAGACTGGTAGCCAAGGGCTACTCCCAGAGAGAGGGAGTTGATTTTGGTGAGATATTCTCTCCTGTTACTAAATTGACTTCTATTAGATTTCTCTTATCCATTTCTACAGCTTATGATTGGGAGATTGAAGACTGTGTTCTTGCATGGAGATCTTGAGAAAGAAATTTATATGTTGGATCTAGGGCACACAATTGAGAGGGGGGGTGAATCAGTTGTATAAAAACTTGCTCTCTACTTCAAACACTTGATTCTTCTTTGTTAGTTAACAGCATATCAATTAATCATCCATGAAAGTAAAACATACAAACACAAGAGTAGATAAACATCAACACATTGAACATCAGGATTTTGATGTGGAAAACCTGGTTAAGGGAAAAACCACGAGGTGATTAACCCAAGGATTATTCTCTGTTAAAAGAATAAGAAAAAGAATGGCACTTGCCAATTAGGGCTCACTGCCCGAGCACACTGCTCACAAAGAGGCCCACTGCCTACAAGGAGACACACTGTCTACAAAGTGATAAGAATCACAGTCTTGAACTGGAGAATGACATCTCTACCATGTCTAGATCAGTTCCATTTAAGCCCAAAAACCCCTGCTCTGCCTTTCGCACTTCTCTTCACTACGCCACACTCATCCACATAATCCACACTTCGAAATGAACTCACAAATCTTTATTTATACAAGACATCGACTTAGGAACAATCATCTAAATCGACAATCAACCATAAGAATATCTGCAAGATAAATAACACATGCGGTCAGCCATCACAAGAACATTCGCAGGATGAACAACTCATCTGGTCGGCTAATCAGAGCAAGAACTTCATCCGGAAGAATATCTTCAATTCTGGGCTCTACCATCAATGCGGACCAGCAACACAACCTAAACATGATCCACAGGCATTTCCAAGCCTGCCTGAATGACCAGGTACATCCACACTTTCTCTACTTACTGGAATCTCTTCTCTTCCTTATCCGAAACTTCAAGAACACAGTCTGTCGCCACTGTCACAATGCAAAAGGTACTTCCAGACCTCCAAATCATACACAACTCAAGATGACACATCACAAGGACATCCCAAACACTCCTTCCAATCCACAGATTAGGATTATACAATTCTGGACCTCACCGGACCTTTATGTGAACCTCTAAACACTTGCCGGAACCGGTTCCACACCGACAGCCATAACTCCTTCAGATCTTCATGCGGACCTCTGAAATCTTAACTGAAGCATCTCAAGACTCATATCTACAAACCCTTTAATCCACATCCTCCAGTTCGCATCCTATACAATACATTTACCTTCTTCTCATCACTGTTCTTCACTATTCCTAACTGAGGCTAATTTTCTCAATATCCTCAGCACACTGCTCATCAAATCCTTCTTGTCAATGCAATATGAGTATGTTGACATCAATGACAACACTGGTTCACCTCATACTTGCAACAATCTCCCCCTTTGTCATTGATGGCAACATATGATGTGAAAAACCATCAAGACAAGAACTTCTCCTTTCTGTCACAGCTCCCCCTATCAGCAACATGTCTTCTCCTCATTTACTGCTCCCCCTTTGATCATAAGCTACTTGTTTTTCACATGTCTTCTCTCCCCCTTTGACATCAATGGCAAAGGGCTCATAATTGCAATTCTAACAGATCAGAATCATACCAGCTGCTCCCCCTTAGTAGCAGCTCCCCATCATCAATCCGGATCACAAGATATGACTGTGATATCCACCGGACTGATGCACATCAGTGCATCCTAGTTCATCACCGGAGGGGCCATGACCCCTAACTTCTCCCGGAGATATTCAAAAGAGTCCTTGGTAAGAGGTTTAGTAAAGATATCTGTAATCTGATCCTTGGAGGGAACATACTCCAACCTGACTTCTTCCTTGTTCACTTGTTCTCTCAAAAAGTGAAACTTGATAGATATGTGCTTAGTCTTAGAGTGCAATACCGGATTCTTGGAAATATTAATTGCACTTGAATTATCACAAAAAATTGTGATAGGCTCCTCATATTCAACTTTAATGTCTCTTAGCATCTGCTTCATCCATAAGATTTGAGTGCAACCACCTGCTGCTGCAATGTATTCTGCTTCAGTTGTAGATAGAGATATTGCATCTTGTTTCTTGCTTAGCCAAGAAACCAATCTCTTCCCCAAAAAGAATGCTCCACCACTGGTGCTCTTCCGGTCATCCACATCTCCTGCCCAATTTGCATCTGTGTAAGCATGAAGAGAGAAATCTGGATCTCTAGGGTACCATAGACCATACTTAGCTATTCCTTTCAAGTATCTAAAAATTCTTTTGATTGCCATAACATGAGATTCTTTAGGATCAACCTGGAATCTTGCTACAAGACCAACAGCCTGCATTATATCTGGTCTGGTTTGAGTGAGATACAACAATCCACCAATCATTGATCTATACTTTATCTGATCTAGCTTTGGGGAGTCACCATCTTTGCTCAACTTACATCTGGTTGCCATGGGAGTGTTCGTTGCCTTTGAATCTTCCATACCAAATTTCCTTAACAATTCTTTGACATATTTGGTCTGAGAAATGAAGATCCCTTTCTTTGTTTGAGTAATTTGCAGACCCAAGAAGAAATTCATTTCACCAAGCATAGACATTTTAAACTCACATTTCATCTGATTTGCAAAAGTTTTGCACATACTATCTCTTCCTCCAAAAATGATATCATCCACAAACACTTCAACAATCAAAATATTTTCATGATCAATTTTGAAATATAAGTTACTGTCAGCAGTACCTTTGCTGAATTCAATCTGTACAAGATGCTTATCCAACCTTTCATACCATGCTCTTGGGGCTTGTTTTAATCCATACAATGCTTTCTTCAACTTGCAGACCATATCATCATTGTCAGACAATTGAAATCCATCCGGTTGTTCAATGTAAACTTCTTCTTCCAGATCACCATTTAGGAAGGCAGACTTGACATCCATCTAATATACCTTGAAGTCTTTAAAGGCAGCAAATGCAAGAAATCTGACTGCTTCAATTCTTGCCACCGGAGCAAAGGTCTCTTCAAAATCAATTCCTTCTATTTGAGAGTAGCCTTTGCAAACCAATCTAGCTTTGTTTCTGATTACTTCACCAGCTTCATTTAATTTGTTCCAGAAGACCCATTTGGTTCCAATCACATTCCTGTCTCTAGGTCTGGGAACAAGATCCCAAGTATGATTTTTCTCAATTTGCATTAATTCATCTTTCATTGCTTTAGTCCAGTTTTCATCATTGCAGGCTTCATTTACTGTTTTAGGTTCAATCTTTGAAATTAGACAGCATTCATCCTGATTTTGAGCAACATTCCTTCTAGTTTGCACACCTTTGCTTCTGTCACCTATGATCTGATCTTCAGAGTGGCTTAGTGTTACATACCTTGGAATTTTGGGAGTATCCTGCACTACTGCTTCTTGATCAGGCTCATTCAAACCTATCTCTTCTTCCTGATTTACCAGATCAGGCTGACTCTGACTTACCGGAGAGGATTGAGTTCCTTGAACCTGAACACTGTCTTGGTCATCTTCATCAAACTCATAAAATCTTGAGGGCTTCTCAATTCCTTCATCAACTTTCACATTAGTGCTTTCTATCATCTTCCTCAGTCTCTTATTATAACACCGGTATGCTTTGCTTTGAGTGGAGTAACCCAAGAAAATTCCTTCATCACTTCTAGCATCAAACTTTCCTAGATCTTCATCTCTTTTAATATAACACTTGCTACCAAATACTCTAAAATATTTCACAGTAGGAGTGATGCCAAACCAGAGTTCATAGGGGGTCTTACCGGTATTGTTTCTGATTTGAACTTGATTTAGAGTGTAGACTGCAGTGCTGATAGCTTCTTTCCAGAACATCTAAGGAACATTTGTTTCCAACATCATTGTCCTAGCAGCTTCTTGGATGGTCCGGTTCTTTCTTTCAACTACTCCATTCTGCTGTGGAGTCCTAGGAGCAGACAATTGTCTCCTTATACCCTGCTTCTCACAAAAGTCAATGAACTCACCAGATGTAAATTCACCACCTCTATCAGACCTTAGACACTTCAGTTTCAATCTGGTTTGATTCTCTACCATAGCCTTGAAGATTTTGAACTTCTCAAATGCTTCTGATTTTTCTTTTAGGAAGGTAACCCACATCATCCGGGTGGTCATCAATTAACAACATGAAATATCTATCACCTTGCAGACTCTTGATTCTTGTCAGACCACAGAGATCAGTATGTACTAATTCCAACAATCCGGTAGAGGACTGATCTTTGCTTTTGAAAGAGACTCTGCTCTGTTTACCTAGTTGACATTCTTTGCACAAACTATTTGTAGGTTTCATCAATTTTGGAAGATCTCTTACAACCTGAGTATTGCTTATCTTGATGATGTTATCAAAATTTACATGACACATTCTTCTATGCCATAACCAACTCTGATCAATTTCAACAAACAGACAACTTTTATTTGAACCAACCAGATGAAAGATATTACCTTTTGTCTGAGTACTGGATGCAATTTCAGTTCCGGAACTTGTAAAGATTCTGCATTTTCCATTCTTGAACTGGAGATCATAGCCTTTGTCTACTAAATGACCAACACTGAGAAGATTGTGCTTCAATCCTTCAACATATAGTACATTACCTATTTTGCTCTTTCCATCAAAGGAAATAGTTCCCCTACCTTTGATTCTGCCAGCAGAATTGTCACCAAATTTTACCATTCCTCCTTCATACCTTTCCAAATCCAAGAACTTATCCTTGTCACCAGTCATATGGTGAGAACATCCACTGTCAATAACCCAATCATCCTTTTCTTCCACTTGAGCAGCCAAAGCTTTTTCCACAACCTTGTGATTGACAGATTCAGAGAGTATTGAATCTTCTTCCTTGATGGCAATAAACACCCATTCATTTCCGGATTTGCTTCCTAGTTCTGATTCATCATCTGTTACTCCTTCATTGTCATCTTCTTCATGAACATAATAGCAGTTCTTTTGAAACCTTTGTCTGTTAGTATTAGTCCTTGCAGATCTTTCCGGACATCTTGAAGCAAAATGACCAATCTTATTGCAGTTGAAGCACTTAAAGGGCAGTTTTCCTTCATACTTGCTGGATCCTCTTGGCAGTCTTTTTACAATGAGGGCTTCAAGTTGAGCTGTTTTTGCTTCTTCTTCTTCCATGTCTCTTCTTGCTTGATCATACCATGACATCTTCCTTGAAGAGTTTTCTCCTGGATCAAATCTCTGTTTGCCTTTCACATAGGCATTGGCTTTGAAAGCAGATTCAGTCTTGGGAGGATCATCTCCAAACTCGGTCATTTCAAATGCAGCTAGTTTGCTAGCCAATTGTTCTCTTGTGATAGTTGTGTGGGCTCTGAATTCATCAATTGCAGCAACCTTGATTTTGTAGGCAGCAGGAAGGGATCTGAGGATTTTGCAAACAATCTCATTTTCATCCAGAGTTCCACCAGCATTTCTAATTCCACACACCAGCGCATTCACTCTTGGCATAAAAGTAGTGATGTTTTCATCATCTCTCATCTTCAATCTTTCAAATTTCCCTTTTAGACTTTGCAACCTTGCACTCTTGACAAACTCATCTCCTTCATACAGAAGTTCCAGTTTAGTCAGGATCTCATATGTAGTTGGTAGGACAATAACATTTGAGAGATCTGAGTCATTCAATGCGCTTAGAAGAGCTTCCTTGGTCCGCAGATTATTTTCAGCATCTGTGATTTCATTCAGAGTTGTCGGACCACCTTGTGGAGGTGCATATGGTTTTGAGACCATGGCCAAGTATGCTTTTCCCATACATTCCAAGTGACATTTCATGCGACCCTTCCAGAGAGTGAAGTTGGTTCCATCGAACTTCGGACTATCCTTCTTGTATGACGACATCCTGGATCTCCTCAAGCGGTTAAGCTCCTTTTAGAGGAAATTGGCTCTGATACCAATTGTTGGATCTAGGGCATACAATTGAGAGGGGGGGTGAATCAGTTGCATAAAAACTTGCTCTCTACTTCAAACACTTGATTCTTCTTTGTTAGTTAACAGCATATCAATTAATCATCCATGAAAGTAAAACGTACAAACACAAGAGTAGATAAACATCAACACATTGAACATCAAGATTTTGACGTGGAAAACCCGGTTAAGGGAAAAACCACGGGGTGATTAACCCAAGGATTATTCTCTATTAAAAGAATAAGAAAAAGAATGGCACTTGCCAATTAGGGCTCACTGCCCGAGCACACTGCTCACAAAGAGGCCCACTGCCTACAAGGAGACACACTGTCTACAAAGTGATAAGAATCACAGTCTTGAACTGGAGAATGACATCTCTACCATGTCTGGATCAGTTCCATTTAAGCCCAAAAACCCCTGCTCTACCTTTCGCACTTCTCTTCGCTACACCACACTCATCCACATAATCCACACTTCGAAATGAACTCACAAACCTTTATTTATACAAGACATTGACTTAGGAACAATCATCTAAGTCGGCAATCAACCATAAGAATATCCGCAAGATAAGTAACACATCCGGTCGGCCATCACAAGAACATTCGCAGGATGAACAACTCATCTGGTCGGCTAATCAGAGCAAGAACTTCATCCGGAAGAATATCTTCAATTCTGGGCTCTACCATCAATGCGGACCAACAACACAACCTAAACATGATCCACAGACATTTCCAAGCCTTCTTGAATGACTAGGTACATCCGCACTTTCTCTACTTACTGGAATCTCTTCTCTTCCTTATCCGGAACTTCAAGAACACAGTCTGTCGCCACTGTCACAATGCAAAAGGTACTTCCGGACCTCCAAATCATACACAACTCGAGATGACACATCACAAGGACATCCCAAACACTCCTTCCAATCCGTAGATTAGGATTATACAATTCCGGACCTCACCGGACCTTTATGTGAACCTTTGAACACTTGCCGGAACCGGTTCCACACCGACAGCCACAACTCCTTCAGATCTTCATGCGGACCTCTGAAATCTTAACTGAAGCATCTCAAGACTCATATCTACAAACCCTTTAATCTGCATCCTCTGGTTCGCATCCTATACAATACATTTACCTTCTTCTCATCACTGTTCTTCACTGTTCCTGACTGAGGCTAATTTTCTCAATGTCCTCAGCACACTGCTCATCGAATCCTTCTTGTCAATGCAATATGAGTATGTTGACATCAATGACAACACTGGTTCACCTCATACTTGCAACATTATATGCAACAGCCTACAGGTTTTGAGGTAAAAGGAAAAGAACATTGGGTTTATAGGTTAAAGAGGTATCTTTATGGTCTGAAACAGTCCCCCAAAATGTTGTACCAAAAGTTTGACTCATTTGTTTTGAAATTGGGTTTTGTTAGAAGCGAGGAGGATCATTGTGTTTACATTCATTGTGTTGATGATTCTATACTGGTTATTGCTTTGTATGTTGATATGTTATTTTTCAACAATACTAAGGGTATCATCAGTGAGCTTAAAGCCCAACTTTCAGGTACATTTGAGATGAAGGATCTTGGTGCTACAAGGTATATTTTGGGAATGGAGATCAAGAGGGACAAAGTTAACAGAAAGCTTTGGTTGTCACAAAGTAAGTATGTGAATACTATTTTGCAGAGGTATAGTTTATAGGATTGTAACCCAGTTAGAGTTCCTTTACCCATTGGTACTAAGCTTTCATTAGATATGTGTCCAAAGACCGAGTATGATCTTGAGGATATGTCTAATGTGCCATATACTAGTGTTATAGGGAGTTTGATGTCTGCAATGGTTTGTACTAGACTAGATATTGCCCAAGTAGTGGGAGTTTTGAGCAGATTTATGTCTAACCTTGGTAGACAACATTGGAATTATGCGAAAAGGGTGTTTAAATATCTTGCAGGTACACCTGATCATTGTTTTGTTTATTCTAGTACTGATAGTTCTAATAAATCTTTGGATATACAGGGTTTTGTTGATGCAGATTGGGTAGATGACTTGGATGGTCGAAGGTCCACTAGTGGCTATGTGTTTACTCTGTTTGGAGGTGTAGCGAGTTGGATGAGTAAGAGGCAGCCCACACTTGCTTTGTCCACCACAGAAGTAGAGTATATGGCTGAAACTCATGTCTCTAAGGAGGTAGTTTGGTTGAGGAGACTGTGTATAGGTATTGGATTTGATTGTAGGATCATTCAGATTGGTTGTGATAGCTAGAGTGCTATCTGTTTGGCCAAGAATCCCACGTATCATGCTTGGACTAAGCATGTTGATGTTCAGTCACTTTGTTTGAGAGTTGGTTGCAAATGGAGAGATTAAGCTGAAGAAGATAGACAATCAAGAGAATGTTGGATATTCTTTGACCAAGCCTGTGAGCACAAAGAAGTTCGTATGGTGCAGAGAGGCCATGGGCCTTGTTTCTAGTGCCTGATTATTTTTTCATTTGATTTCCTATGAGTTGATTTACAATGTATAATGTCAAGTGGGAGAATGTTGGGATAATGTGCCATTAACCTTGTAAATCTCAATATTGTATTTATTCCATTTATTATATGTAATTTGTAATTACCCATGAGGAGATGTACTAGTTTCACTGGGAGGGGTAATTTCAAAGCAACCAGAGGTAATTACAGAGTGACATTTATGGTTGGCAAATGTAAAAACTCAAAGTAAATGAGGGTAGGCATGCTCCTTTGAGGAATATACTATTTTTGGTATGTATGACAACTTTCATAATGTTTGGTAAGTGAATTTATGATAGATGCAAGTTGTCATAAGATTCTAAGATTCTATGATGCATATGACGGATATGTTAGAACTGTATATTTGCTATATTTAGCCCAAGATTCCTATCTTGGGAAGATACTCTTTTGTGGAATCTATGATAGTTATGACGCATCATAAGATGTTGTAAGAGGCCAGATTTAGTCTTGGGCCCCCAACCTTTGCATGGCTATTTTTGGACAAGTGTAAGATGCTTGTAAGATGGAAATTAATGTTTATAGGTTGGAGAATCTTAGGAGAGAGAGGGTGAATGACTAGAATGGGTTGGAAAACATTTCTATAAGTATTTTCCATGTATTTGTTTCTGCAATACAAGTTTTATGTACTCAGGTGATGCAGGAATGCTATCGGATTGAAGACTTGTGGAGAGAGTTGTGTAGTTGATGTATTGTACAATCTTGTTGAGATTAATACAAACTTGTGCCTCTTTCCTGGTGGAGTTTTTTACCTGCAAGGGTTTTCTCCATGTAAACACTATGTCTTGTGTTGTGTTCTTCATGTTTGGCATTTTCTTTGTAGTGGGTTTTATGTTTGGTTACAATCTCCATTGTTAAAGCACACTTAAAGATTGCTAAAATTTATTCGAATAAAATTTCCATTAAAGTAGTGTTTCTTTCATTTCTAACAAACATCTGACGAAATTCCCATATCCTTTATGCTTTGATGGATGTCCATACCTTGTTTTGAAGATCCCATTTGGGAACAGACAAGGAGGATGCTGGCTAAGGTTGTGGAATTTGGCCTTACACCCACCAATTGTATTTGCTTGAAAGTTTCTAAGCCCTTATCAAAAAACACTTTGTGCATATCTTGCAATCATTGCATTCCATGAGACAACATTTCTTCAAGGCATCATGTCAAACAAATCACATGCCTTTTCTATGCTTCCTCACTTTGCATACATGTCTCATAGGGCAGTTGCAACTACAACATCTAACAAAATTCCCATATCCTTTATACTTTGATGGATGTCCATACTATGTTTTGAAGATCCAATTTGGGCAAAGACAAGGAGGATGTTAGCTAAGGTTGTGGAATTTGGCATTACACCCACCAATTGAATTTGCTTGAAAGTTTCTAAACCCTTATCAAAAAAACATTTTGTGCATATCTTACAATTATTGCAATCCATGAGACAACATTTCTTCAAGGCATCATGTCAAACAACTCACATGCCTTTTCTATGCTTCCTCACTTTGCATACATGTCTCATAGTGTAGTTGCAACTACAACATCTGACAAAATTCCCATATCATTTATACTTTGATGGATGTCCATACCATGTTTCAAAGATCCAATTTGGGAAAAGACAAGGAGGATGCTAGCTAAGGTTGTGGAATTTGGCTTTACACCCGTCAATTGCATTTTCTTGAAAGTTTCTAAAGCCTTATCAAAAAATCCATTTTGTGCATATCTTTCAATCATTGCATTCCATGAGACAACATTTCTTTGAGCCATCATGTCAAATAGTTCATGTGCCTTGTCTATGCTTCCACACTTTGCATACATGTCTCATAGGGCAATCGCAACTACAACTTTTGACAAAATTCCCATATCCTTTATGCTTTGATGGATGTCCATACCCTATTCTGAAGATCCCATTTGGGCACAAGCAAGGAGGATGCTAGCTAAGGTTGTGGAATTTGGCTTTACACCCACCAATTGCATTTTCTTGAAAGTTTCTAAAGCCTTATAAAAAAATCCATTTTATGCATATCTTGCAATCATTGCATTCCATGAGACAACATTTCTTTGAGGCATCATGTCAAATAGTTCACATGCCTTGTCTATACTTCCACACTTTGCATACATGTCTCATAAGGTAGTTGCAACTACAACATCTATTGAAATTCCCATATCCTTTATGCTTTGATGGATGTCCATACCCTTTTCCCAAGATCCCATTTTGGCACATGCAAGAAGGATGCTAGCTAAGGTTGTGGAATTTGGAAAGAAAACTTGATATGCATCCTTGAATTCACTCATAATTCATAAATTTATCATACAGTTACCTATGTGCACTCCATTAGTGATATCATAATAATAGTGAAAGGTAATGGCCAAGTAGGTAATGTCCTCTAGTAGCATCGACCCACCCACCCCTACTTGTTAACATAATGAGTTCGGCCCCATGGGGTGGGAAGAGTAAAATATGCCTATTGGCACCTTTTCACTGCTCTCAAATGATGCATTTTACAAGAATGTATATGTTGTTGGCATGGTCAAATGGTCTGGAGTTCACCAAAACTGAGACAAGGTACTATAGAGGGACCCGATGTCCACCTATAGGTCTAGACAGAACATTCGTAGGTGCTATAGATCGAGAAGAAAGGTAGGTGAAAGTTTTTTGACTTTTTGCAATTTGGGCTCTTTAGAGATTCTTGGTACAATGTAGCCTAGAATGATCGAGAGACCTAGGAAATGAATTGAGGCCTCCAGTAGTGCTGACCTACCTAGTCTGATGTGTTGGCGTGGTTGGTTCAACCCCACGAGGTGGGAAGAAGAAAATATTCCTGTTGGCACCTTTTCACTGCTCTCAAATGATGCATTTTGCAAGAATGCATACGTTGTTGGCACGGTCAAATGGTCTAGAGTTGACTAAAACTGAGACAGGGTACTGTAGAGGGACCCACTCTCCACTTGTAGGTTTAGACAGAACATTTTTAGGTGCCATAGATCGAGAGAAAAGGTAGGTTAAAGTTTTTCAACTTTTTGCTCTTTGGGCTCTTGAGAGACTCCTGGTGCAATGTAGCCTGGAAGGATCGGGAGACTTGGGGAACAAACTAAGGCCTCCCCTAGTGTTCACCTACCCACTTAGACATTTTGGTGTAGTTGGTTTAGCCCCACGAGACAAAGAATGCAAAATATGGCTCCTAGCAAATTTCTGTTAAATGGTAATGACATTTTTTGCAACATTTCATGCATCATTGGCCCATAGTCAAATGGTTTAGAGAGGTTATTGTGGAGGGACTCTACATGTAGTTTTAGGTTTAGAAGAAACATTCGTAGGTGCAATGGATTTCAAGTACCGGTTTGTCATAGTTTGTCAACTTTTTACACTTAGGTCTCTTAAGAGACTTTGTTATAGAATTTAGCTACCCACACAGACGTGTTGGTGCTATCGGTTTGGCCCCATGACACATGAAACAAAATTTATGCTCGCCGACAACTTTTCATTGAACATAAATGACACTTTTTACAACTTTTGAAATATTGTCACCATGATCAAATGAAATGAACATTTCAAAAAATGAGAGAGGTTATTATGGAGGGACTCTACATGTAGCTGTAGGTTTAGATGAAATAGTTGTAGGTGCCATAGATTTTGAGTACTAGTCCATCATAGTTAGCAATTTTTTACACTTAGGTCTCTTAAGAGACTTTGTCAAAATAGTGTAGCTCGGAAGGATCAGGAGACCTGTAGAACAAACCAATGCCTTACCTAGAATTCACCTACCCACATGGACATGTTGGCACTATAGGTTTGGCCCCACGATGCACGAAATGAAATTTATGCTCACTGACAACTTTTCATTGAACACAAATGACACTTTTTGCTGTCACCACAACCAAATGGAATGGACATTTTAAAAATTGAGAGGTTATTGTGGAGGGACCCTATGTGACCCTTTAGGTCTAGACAAAATGTTCCTAGGTGCCACAAATTTTGAGAAACAATCCATCAAAGTTTGGTAATTTTTGGCAATTAGGGCTTTTAAGAGAAAACATTGGCGCAGTACAGTAAGGAATGATCAGGATAGTTGAGGTACAAAATAGGACCTTGACTAGAGTTCACCTACCCACATAGACATGTTGGCACTATTAGTTTGGCCCCATGACACATGAAACAAAATTTATGCTATGAGACAACTTTTCGTTGAACACAACTGACGCTTTTTAGAACTTTTAAAATATTGTCGCCACAACCAAATTGAATGAACATTTCAAAAATTGAGAGAGGTTATTGTGGAGGGACCCTACATGACCTTGTAGGTCTAGAAAGAATATTCCTAGGTGCCAAAAATTCTGAGAAACAGTCTGTCAAAGTTTGGTAATTTTGGCACTTAGGGCTCTTAAGAGAAAGTGTTGACACAGTGAAGCCAAGAACAATCGAGATAGTTGAGGTGTGAAACAAGACCTTACCTAGTGTTCACTTGCCCACCTGGACGTGTTAGAGCTATCTATTTGGCCCCACAACACATGAAACAAAATTTATGCTATGAGACAACTTTTCATTGAACACAACTGACACTTTTTGCAACTTTTGAAATATTATCACCACGACCAAATGGAATGAACATATTTCAAAAAATGAGAGAGGTTATTGTGGAGGGACCCTACATGACCTTGTAGGTCTAGAAAGAATGTTCCTAGGTGCCATAAATTCTGAGAAATAGTCCGTCAAAGTTTGGTAATTTTTGGCACTTAGGGCTCTTAAGAGAAAGCGTCGGCATAGTGCAACTGAGAATGATAAGGATAGTTGAGGTGTGAAATAGGACCTTTCCTAGCATTCACCTTCCCACCTAAACATGTTGGAGCTGCCTATTTAGCCCGATGACACATGAAACAAAATTTATGCTATGAGACAACTTTTCATTCAACAGAACTAACACTTTTTGTAACTTTTGAAATATTATCGCCATGACCAAATGGAATGAACATTTCAAAATTGAGAGAGGTTATTGTGGAGGGACCCTACATGACCCTATAGGTCTAGATGAAATGTTCCTAGGTGCCACAAATTCTGAGAAAGAATATGTCAAAGTTTGATAATTTTTGGCACTTAGGGCTCTTAAGAGACATGATCATACACATACAAATATAAATCAACTATACATATAAACGACATGAGAAAGTTAGTGTACATAATCATACACATAAATAAGAGTGTTTTACATAATCATACACATAAACAAGAATATTGCCCATAAGTATCTCATAAGAGCCATGATATTAGAGACATAATTGTAGAGAAGGAACAAAATTTTACTTATACAAATATACAAATCAGCTAGACCCTCAACCCTATACACTCAACTAGAGAGAGAGGGGGGGTAGGAGGTAGAGAGGGGAGGGAGGTAGATAGGTGAGAGAGAGAGAGAGGAGGGGAGGGAGGTAGAGAGTTGAGAGAGAGAGAGGGTAGGAGGTAAAGAGGGGAGGGGGAGGGAGAGGGACAAGGACAGGGAGAGGGAGAAGGTAGGAGGTAAAGAGGAGAGAGAGAGAGAGAAGGATCAATAGAGAATGAGAGAGAGAGAAGGTAAGGGTGATATGATTTTATTTCACAATAACATGAGCATGTTATAACATGCTCACTTTATGTAAATGCATGCACATAATGTGAGTGTGTTGTAATGCACTCGTGTTATTGTTTGCTTTGGTAATTTCTAATCCTTTGGCTTGTATTTTCCTTGGGCTTCCAACCTAAAGGCTTGGATTGAGTTTTCAATGTCCAAAGACAATTTTTGTGAATTGTAAAAAAATTACATAACCTTGAGCGTGCTCCCCATCAGGTTTGCACTTGTTTCAATGACAAGTCAAAAGAATACCACGATAATGTTAAGCTTTCTCTTAGCTTTCTAACCATATAATTTTTTCACGTTTTGAGTATGTTAAGGTTTTCATCATTAATTTCTTTTGTTAGTTTATCCATTTTTTGTCAAAAACCAATGTGTGGTATTTTTAATTTTTCTTAACCATTCATCAAGTTTTCAAATAAATTACATTTTTAGAAACTAGACTCCACTCTACACATTAAAAAAATTGATTTTCGGTTAGTTTTAAAAAATTTTAGGGGGAGCACACTCAAATTTATGTTTTTAGGATGTGTCCACTTTGAAAATTAGTAAAAAATCAATTATTCATGAAAAATTATTTGAAAAATTGGAGATAAACTACATGGTGTTAGCTAATTTCTCACTGAAGTGATACTTGAAATACTAAAAAAAGGTTAACATTTTAGGGGGGGCACACGAGATGCTATGTCATGTTAAAAAAAAAAAGTAGGACCAATTTGTGTGGCCCCTCTTTTTGAACCCCTTAATCTCTATCATTTTAAAAAAAAATAGTAGTTTAGAAACTAGATTTGGAACACTATGACTCTTGTTTTTGTTGCATCTTCAAATTTTGAGTGTAACTATCTTCAATTTCTCATCCAACATCAGTCTTTCCTAATTTTAGAAAAAAAGTGACCACTTAAGACCCCCTTTTGGTCCCTCATCTTTGTGCACTTACCCTACCAAATGTTACAACTATTCTACACTTCATTCTCTATGTACATTGATGTTTTTTATTTTTTGTAGTTTTAGATATTTTTTGTGGAAGTTATGTGATGAACATGCTCAACGATCAAATTTTTAGGATATATCCACTTCAATAAGTAAAATAAACATTCAGTTAAATTTTTTTTCTACATACTCTTAGTTATCTTTTGACCAATTGGTTTAAAAAAAACTTAATAAAACAAAAAAATAGGGGGTGATAGGGAGGACGCACACTAGACATTATGTTATATTTTGGTAGTAAAAATAAGGCCTCTATTTTGTGTCCTCAATGTTTGACCCTATTAATCTTTAATCATTTTAAAAAGCCTTAGTAGTCTAGAAACTATAATTGGACCACTATAATTCTTGTTATTATTCTTATCACATCTTAATGGATCTTCTAGAGGGAACTTGGGTCAAGTGGGTGGGGGTAGAATCTTTAGGGATTCAACTGGTAGGTTCTTAGGAGCGTTCTTTGAAAACCTAGGAAACAACGTTAATAACTATGTTGAGGTATCAATTGCCCATTAGGGGGTCAGATTGGCTAAGGACAAGGGCATATCCAAACTCTTTCTATAGGGAGACTCTACAAACATAGTGGACATGATAAATTCCAAAGATGACCCCCATTGGTCTTATAAATACATTGTTGAATATACTAAGACCTTGCTATGTTCCTTTGAAGATACTAAAGTTAGGCATATTTATAAGGAGGGAAATTCTATTGTCGGCCTATTTGCCACCTTCAGCAATGATGTTCAAGGTTTGAAAAATTGGCATGATATTAATTCCATCCCTCCTCACATCAGGAGCAAGTACCTTACTGAAGTAAATAATAATGATTGCATTCTTGCCAGCTCTTAACCCTTGGCACTTAATGTACATGAGTGAGAGAATTCTCTTGAAGTATGACACTATTGGTAATGATAGGGTTTCTCCCATTTACATATTACAATTGCAGGGTCTCTGGTGCTTCTCTCCTATGCTCTACAAGTTACCTAACAACAAATAAGGGTTTTTTGTGAGATTAGACACCATGGGAGGGGTTAATTTGCATAGAGCCCTCTAACTGTGAGTCTATAAGAAGTATGGAGGAAGTGTGGGATATTTTAATCAGGGGGAATATTGCTCACTATTTTAAATTGATGAACAAACATGATTCCAATTTATCCAGGGAATTTGCAATGTCATGGAAGGTGGGGAAGGTTAAAGTGAGAGGGTTAGCCTTTGAAGTCATTGAACAGCTGATAGTTGCAGTAACGAGGCTCAAACAAGAAGGTGAGAGGCTCCCTAAGAAGATTAAAGGCCATGATCATAGTGTGATGGAAATGTTCTTGTTTCCTAAGGAGAAGATTGAAAAGATTCATAATGGATTCAATTGTGATGATTTACCTAGGGTGTGGAAAGACATCGCTGAAGTAGTGATGAGGTTTATTACCTTGGAAGGCAGGTACAAGCACTTTTATTCCTATTTATTTCCTATGCTAAATTATCTGAGACATAGAATTAAAATCAACTTTGCTTATTGGGTCTTTTCCTCCTTGAAAGAGTCTGTTATTCATGTTATTATAGGGAAGAAAACCTTGCCTTTACATGAGGAGCTTATTTTCAGACTCTATAGGTTCCATCTTGGTAGAACCCTGTCCTCTCCCTGCCTGTCCAAAATTGTTAACCCTACCCTATTAGACTAGTACCCTTCCAAAAGTTCTATCAACAAGGATTTTAAGAATATTGAGGTTGGGGATGGGAAACCTCCCTTAGAAGATGATCCCAAAGTTGGCCATACCTCTGTAGACTATGACACTACTAAGGGTGTGAAAGATCAAAGGAAAAGAAAACCTGGTAAAGTTAAGAACCTGATGGAACCTCTTGACAGAGAGATTAAGAATATGGAGATTCATAATGTTGAGATTAAGGGGAAAAAGAAAGATAATAGTGAGGTTGAGAGGAACCACCACAATGACACTGATTCCAATAACCTTGTGGCCTCCTTGGTGTTTGTGCTTAAGGAGGGGTCTCTTCACCTATCCAAGAGAAGAGTGAAAGATCAAACTGTGGTGTTGGAGTCCCCTAATAATGTTATTTTTGATGTTGAGCCTGCCATTGGTAATATCAAGAAGGTTTATTTTGCTCTAGATGTTGTTAATTGTGATAAGGAGAACCCTATTAGCTCTACTAGTATGTGCAACCCTCTAGGCCCCTCTAGAAGATGTCATCATCCCTGGCTTAGAGGTAGAACTACTAAACCCATGCAGGATCTCTCTTATCATGACAACCCCCCTGAGCATCCCATCCCTCATAATGAGGTTCATGCTCTAGATTCCTATCAACCTAGGTTGATTTCTAGCTCTTCTGCCCTGAAGCCTACTGCAGGCTCCCATGATGGTGCTACTATTTCTAAAGGGAAGAATCCCATGGATGCTCCCAAATCTAGCCCCCTAATCACTCTACTAATCACTCTGACAATTGTTCCAGACTGGAAAGTAATCTTTCCACCATTCAGAATGGTATGCATAATTTTTAGAAGGCCTTGGGGTTACAAAACAACTTTCTTAAATGGCTCATGTCTTAGTTCAAAGTGGCTAAGGATAGAATTCAAAAACTTGAAAAGGTGGTCATGGATAATCTTGAAGTGTGGGATTTTGTAAAAGAGGATGAGGAAATCTAGGAGGAAACTAGCAAATTCACTGCCACTTTCTATAGGTGGGAAAAATTAGAACATGAGATGGAGACCATGAAGGCCAATCAAGAGAAAATTGTTAAGAATATGAATGAAATTATTGAATTCAGTAGGAATGTGGTCAAGAACTCTACTACTACCTTATATGTCTTTCAGTCTGAGGTTGAGAAGAGGAGGGCTAACCAAAAAGGGGATAGTACCATGGATGAGATGAAAGATGTAGCAGGAATAGAAAGAGTGAGAAGAAAAGGAAGAGCAGTGAGGTGCAGGTTCCTATGAAGGCTACTAGCTCCAAGGATAAGGATTCTGAGTAGACTACTAGCAACATTGGCCCTGCTAACAGAAACAAATCTAAATATAAGAGTGATAAAGGTAAAACCAAGGTGGACGTCTCCCCTCAAGACACTGATGAGACTGAAGATTTCTCCCCATTTGACAAAATCGATTACTTGAGCAGAGAATGGAAGGCCATCAAAGGCCTGAAGAAGCTGGCTAAAATGTAATTGTCTATTTGTTGGCTCTTTGCTGGATTGTTCTAGTTTTTTGTTGTTCTATTGTTTTAGTTTCTGTTGGGTATCTTTTTGTGTTTCACTTCTCGTGAGACTTGTTGTTTCTACCCTAGGGTCTCTTTATGTATTGGTTCTAGGCCCTTTCCCAAGATTTTACTCAATCAAAACATTTTGAGTGTAGGTATATCTCAAATTACTTGGTGAAATTTAGGTTTCACTAGTTTCAAGGAAAAAGTTCCCACTTTTGACCCTATTTGGCCCCCTATTTCCATGCACTTACCCATTTATTGTTTTCAATATAAGTTAATTGTTTATTATGTAAATGATTTATTTATTTATTTAGCTTAGGTTGTTTATGTGAGTGTGATTTTCCCTTACAACTATTTGAAGAGATTAATGTCTCATATTATTGTTTGGAACCTCATATATTCAAATGCTTTTTATCGGGTTGACAGAACACTATCGGTGGGAGTGAGAAGCCATTGGGCAATATGCAAGGTTTCACCGATATGGATATATCAGTGTGAGAACTATTGTCAGCTCAGCATTCTGAAGTCCCTCCGATGCTATCCATCATCCTGATGGTGTTTGACATCGATGTGAGAACCGCTATCGGTGGGAGTTCAGAATCTTTGACCGATGTGCAATGTTTCCATCGATGACATGTGTTTATCGGCGTAAGAACTTCTATCGGTCAAGCTTTGTGGAGCCCTTCCAATGGGAATGGTCTCACCGATGGTGTTTCCTTCTAATGATCGGCAAGAGAACATCTATCGGCGCAACTTAAAGTCTTCGGGCCGATGGACAGAGGTCACTTCGATGAAGGCATTGCGTTGGCGTCAGTGGGACAAGGATTTGTTAGAGTAAGTGTTGATCAGTTCACCAATGATGAAGGTTATCCTGATGAGTCTTTGACTGTCATCGTCGGCAACAAAATTGCTGACGATAGTCATATTGATCATTTATGGTTATAAACTGGAATAGTATACGTGACCTGGTGTATGTGGGATTAATGATCTCACGAGAATGTGAACCGTTGCAACGGTTGAAAGGCAACGACGCTAGAGAAATATGATAGATCAGTTAGGGCAAAAGAGTGTAACAGTTTTTGCTCTTGATGACTGGAAATAGAAATGCAGATCTGTAGGTGTCACGAGATGATGATGATGATACTATTCGAATTATATAGGTTTTCTGTAGAAGTGCAGATGAAAAAAAAATGGCTTTTGTATAATTGCTATAGGATCGATACCTGAAGAAGAATGGGTGATCTTTATTGTAAATAAAGTTTTACTGTAATAAATATTGTTCTACTGTGGTGGTGGGTTTTTTACCCGAAAGGGTTTTCCCATGTAATACTAGAGTCTGTGTTGTCTATGTTATCTATTTTGTTTCTCTGGTGTATTTAACAGATTATTTTGTTTAGAAAGTTACCTGACTGCATTATCCCCTTAGAATTAACATTAGGGAAGCTATTTTCCGCACCTATGCTTTCCTTACAAGTGGTATCAGAGCCTGGCCCGTTGTGTTATCCTTGTTGGTAGGTTGGGTTTTTTGTGTTAGTTCAGAAAGTGGGAGTTTTGTAGAGGTCTATTTTGTTAAATAAGATGGCAAGTACATCAGGAAAAATAGACATTGAAAAGTTCAATGGCACAAACTTTGAGTTGTGGAAGATTAAGGCTGAAGATTTGTTGGTCGACAGAGATTTTTGGATTGCTATGTCTGGGGTTAAACCTACAAGCATGAAACAAGAAGATTGGGACCTAGTTGATAGAAAAGGCAGAGGATTGATAAGATTAAGTCTTGCAGATTCTATTCTATTGAACATCCATGAAGAGAAGTCAGCCAAAGATCTATGGAAGAAGTTGGGAGATATTTACTAGGGCAAGTCCTTGGTGAATAAACTGTTCCTTAGAAAGAAGTTGTATTCTCTGAGGATGGATGAAGGTGCATCTGTAGCAGACCATTTGAACACATTTAATCTGATTGTTGCACAGTTGACGTCTGTAGGTGTAAAAATAGAAGAAGATCGCTATATGCTTCTATTGTGTTCCTTACCCGACTCTTGGGATCATCTTGTGATGGCTATTGGAAGTACAACAACCACGTTTACAACTGAAGCAGTTGTTACCTCTTTGTTATCTGAAGAGATGCGGAGGAAATCTTTTGAGACAGCCAAAGAGGCCCTACCTGTTCAAGGTAGATCAAAGGAAAGAGGCAATAAGAAGGACAACAAGTCAAAGTCCAAATCAGAGGGGAAATCAAAATCTCCTAGCACAAAGTCCAAGGTGAAGTGTTGGAATTGTGGGAAAAAAGCTGACATCAGAAGAGAATGTAAAGAGGAGAAAAAGAAGAAGAAGAACTCTTCTGATAACGATTCTTCTCAGAGTGATGCTGATGCCTTCATTGCTGCCTTGGCAACACCTGCATCTGAAGATGTGTGACTGGTGGATTCAGGAGTATCTTTTCATATGACATCTCACAGAGAGTGGTTCACTAAGTATGAACCATATGCTGGTGGGAAGGTGTTCCTGGCAAGTGATTCAACACTGGAAATTGTTGGCCGAGGAAGAGTCAGAATCCAGTTCCCGGATGGCAGAATAAAGGGAATGAATGGAGTTTTACACATACTAGGTTTGGCTCAAAATTTACTTTCTGTTAGTAAGCTTAATGATGTTGGTGTGCAAGTTACTTTTGTGAATGGTGGCTGTAAAATGACTAGAGGGTCTATTGTACTGGCAAAGGGTGAATGCATTGGAACTCTGTATAGGTTAGATGCTAAACCAGTGTGCTATAATAGTGTCTCTGTAAAATCTAAAAAAGCTACTATTGTAACACATGATGCAAACTCTATGGAAGTTAAACTTCCTACAGAGAAAACAATGCTCTGGCATCATAGACTTGGTCACATAGGTGAAAAAGGTTTAAAAACCTTGAAGAACAAAACCCTGGTAGATGGCCTGATTGATTGTAATCTGGAGTTTGATTTCTGCGAACATTGTATATATGGAAAATAGAACCGTGTTGCTTTTTACTCTAGTTCTCATAAATCTTCTGGTGTTCTGGACTATGTACATTCTGATGTTTTTGGTCCAGTTAATGTTCCTTCTCTATCTAAATCAAGATACTACATATCGTTTATTGATTATTCAAGGAGGGCATTTGTATATTTTTTGAAAAATAAATCAGAACTGTTTAGTCAGTTTAAAGAATTTAAAACTCTTGTGGAAAACCAGACTGGTAGAAAAATAAAATGCTTAAGAACAAATAACGGTGGTGAATATTGCAATGCAGATTTTGACAAGTATTGTGTAGATCATGGTATAAAAAGACACAAAACTACACCTTATACTCCACAACAAAATGGAGTTGCTGAAAGGTTGAATTGATCACCTATGGAGAAAGCAAGAAGTATGTTGAGTTATGCAGGTCTTGAACAAAGGTTCTGGGCTGAGGCAGTTGCTACAGCTTGTTACTTGCTGAATCGTTCTCCTACTTCGGCATTGGTTGATAAGACACCTATGGAAGCGTGGTCTAGAAAGAAGCCCTCTTTAAGACATCTTCGTGTCTTTGGCTGTGAGACATATGCTCATATTCCTGAGGTAAAAAGGTCTAAGCTGGATTACAAAGTAGTCAAATGTATCTTTATTGGCTATGGAGTCGGTGTTAAAGGATACAAGCTTTGGAATCCTGAAACTGAAAAAGTAATTTACAGCAGGAATGTAATTTTCAGAGAGCTAAAAAATTTGGTTATTGATCCTCAGTCGGAGAAGATAGAAAAGAAGAAAGAAAAGAGTGTTGTTAATATTCCTCTAACCCCTATAAAAGGGGAACAAAAAACACCAAGTGTAGATGATTCATATGTGAGTTCAAGTAACTCTGAAGATTCAGATCTAGAGCATGAACTTGAACCTGAACCTCAACCATTGAGGTGGTCTACACGTGAAAGAAGACAACCAGATAGGTATGGATTTTCAGTACTTGATTCAAGTTGTGCCTATGCTTTACTTACTGATACTGATGAACCTAGGACTGTAAAAGAAGCCTTTAGTTTACCTGATTCAGATTCTTGGTTGGAAGCCATGGATAGCGAAATGTCATCGTTGGAGAAAAATGGAACCTGGGATCTGGTGCCCTTGCCTGAAGGTAGAAAACCTATGGGCTGTAAGTGGGTATTTAAAAAGAAATATGGTCCAGATGGTAGTGTTGATAAGTACAAGGCAAGACTGGTTGCTAAGGGGTATTCCCAAAAGGAAGGTATTGATTATGGAGAAATTTTTTCTCCTATAGCTAAGCTGACATCCATTAGATTTCTTTTGTCACTTGCAGCAGCGTATGATTTTGAAATTGAGAAAATGGATGTGACGACAAGATTTCTTCATGGGGACCTTGAAGAAGAAATTTATATGTCCCAGCCAGAGCATTTTATGGTAAAAGGTAAAGAACATCTGGTATGTAAACTTAAAAAGTCTCTTTATGGTTTGAAGTAATCTCCCAGAATGTGGTATCAAAAATTTGATACATATGTTTTATCCTTGGGATATGTGAGATCTAAATCTGATCATTGTGTCTATTATAAAATTGAAGGTGATCAGATACTTATAATTGCACTGTATGTGGATGACATGTTATTCATTGGCAATGGTAAGGGGATGATCTTAGAATTAAAATCTCAGTTGTCCTTGAAATTTGAAATGAAGAATCTGGGGGCAGCGAAGTACATTCTGGGAATGGAAATCAAAAGGGACAGATCTAAGAGAAAGATTTGGCTCAGCCAGAGCAAGTATATCACAAATGTTCTTGATAAGCTTCATATGTCTGATTCTAAACAATTAGTTGTTCCAGTTTTGTAGGGAACGAAATTATCTGTTGAAGATTGTCCAGAATCTTCGTATGAATCTGACGACATGAAAAGAGTGCCTTACGCGAGTGCTGTTGGCAGTTTAATGTATGCAATGGTCTGTACTAGACCAGACATTGCCCAAGCAGTGGGAGTTTTGAGTCAGTTTATGGCAAATACAGGAAGATCACATTGGGATGCTGTGAAAAGAGTTATGAGGTATTTGAAGGGAACTTCTGACTATGCTATTTGCTATCATGGAAACTCAGTTGGATCACAGAGATCTATTAGCATTCAGGGATATGTGGATTCTGATTGGGTAGGGGATATTGACAGTAGAAGATCCACCAGTGGATATGTATTCACATTAAATGGTGGTGCTATCAGTTGGATGAGTAAGTAGTAGGCTGTAGTCGCTTTGTCCACAATAGAAGCAGAGTACATGGCAGCTACTCGTGCATGCCAAGAAGCCGTTTGGTTGAGGAGGTTGTGTTCTGATGTTGGTTTAAATGCAGGGCATATACAAATACATTGTGATAGTCAAAGTGCTATATGTTTGGCAAAAAATCCTACGTTTCATTCTAGGACAAAACATATTGATGTCCAATATCACTTTGTTCGTGATATGGTGGAAGACAGGAAGGTCAAGTTGGAAAATATTGACACTTTGGAAAATGTTGCTGATGCCTTAACAAAACCAGTGAGTACGGCCAAGTTCAAATGGTGTTTAGATGAAATGGGTTTGCAGGCCCATAGTTCTCAGTAATCGAATGAGATCTAAGAGGTAGCAGTAATATCTTCGACAAGTGGGAGATTGAAGAGATTAATGTCTCATATTATTGTTTGGAACCTCATATATTCAAATGTTCTTTATTGGGTTGAAAGAACACTATCGGCGGGAGTGAGAAGCCATTGGGTGATATGCAAGGTTTCACCGATATGGATATATCGGTGTGAGAACTATTGTCGGCTCAGCATTCTGAAGTCCCTCTGATGCTACCTATCATCCTGATGGTGTTTGACATCGATGTGAGGACCGCTATCGGTGGGAGTTCAGAATCTTTGACCGATGTGCAATGTTTCAATTGATGACATGTGTCTATCGGCGTAAGAACTTCTATCAGTCAAGCTTTGTGGAGCCCTTCTGATGGGAACGGTCTCACCGACGGTGTTTCCTTCTAATGATTGGCAAGAGAACATCTATCGGCGCAGCTTAAAGTCTTCAGGCTGATGGACAGAGGTCACTTCGATGAAGGCATTGTGTTGGCATCGGTGGGACAAGGATCTGTCAGAGTAAGTGTTGATCAGTTCGCCGATGATGAAGGTTATCCTGATGAGTCTTTGACTGTCATCATCAGCAACAAAATTACCGACGATAGTCATATTGATCATTTGTGGTTATAAACTGGAATAGTATACGCAACCTGGTGCATGTGGGATTAATGATCTCACAAGAATGTGAACCGTTGTGACGGTTGAAAGGCAGTGACACCAGAGAAATATGATAGATCAGTTAGGGCAAAAGAGTGTAACAATTTTTGCTCTTGATGACTAGAAATAGAAATACAGATCTGTAGGTGTTGTGAGATGATGATGATGATACTATTCGAATTATATAGTTTTTCTGTAGAAGTGCAGATGAAAAAAAATGGCTTTTGTATAATTGCTATAGGATCGATACCTGAAGAAGAACGGGTGATCTTTATTGTAAATAAAGTTTTACTGTAATAAAGATTGTTCTACTCTGGAGGTGTGTTTTTTACCCGAAAGGGTTTTCCCACGTAATACTGGAGTCTGTGTTGTCTATTTTGTTTCTCTGGTGTATTTATGTGATTATTTTGTTTAGAAAGTTACATGACTGCATTATCCCCTTAGAATTAACATTAGGGAAGCTATTTTCCACACCTGTGCTTTCCTTACACTATTAATCTAACTTAAGGAGTAATTGGATGGGATACTAATCTCTATCACTTATCATTGTAATCATGAATTTAGCATACCCATGCAAATTCCCATTTATTTTCAAGACTATACTAATGGAACATCTTTTAATACAATTACATATCAATAAGTGGCACAATCTTGTGCTAGGAATGGCTCATGAACAAATATATTTTCCTATTTTTTCATCCTTAGTTGCACTTATCCCATACATTTGATTTTACCTCATCCCTATTTGCACTAAGTCCAATATATTCATCACTTATCCATCCCTATCTACACAATATTCCATGTATTCACTTTTTTCCTTGAATTGATCACTTTTCCTACTAGGTTTATTTTTGTGTGGTGTGGGATTGACCTAGTTCAATTCTAAAGCATGCAAAATTGAACCCTTAATTTAAACATTCAAATTCAAATTCTAACTTTTTTCCCCCTTTCACTAATCTTTATGAGCCAACTTGGTACATGTTTGTGCAACATGTTGTGTTTTAGTATTTAAAGATATTCAACATGTCATTAATACACATAGGTAGGAATAAAGAGAGCACAAGGTTGAACAATGAACAACTAGTCTAGGAATAACTGGATTTGGAGCTTAAAAACACAATGCAATAGTAGGCATGAGTTTTCCACAGTCCATAATAGATACAAAGAAGTGCTTCTGGATTCAACTATGTGTGTTTCTTTGCTTCAGCATTTCGGATCACGCTTAGTGATCCATCATCGGGAAGAGGATTCGTATGATTTTGGATTGCAGGTTAACCTTTTAAAAGGATAAGGAGAAGGGGAATTAGGGTTAGTTGGATCATACATGACAAAAAAGTTGAAGATGATGAAATTCTCGTCAACTTTGATGTGGTGTCCTTATTCACCAAAGTGCCCATGACTGACTCCTTGGAATTAATTAGGTGCAAAACCAACAATGAAATCACCTCTCTTGTTGAGTTGTGCCTTCGTTCAACATTCTTTACATTCCAAGATCTGTGGTCTATGAACAATCTGATGGGGTCGCCATGGGTTCTCCTTGATCCCCATAGTAGCCAACCTCTACATGGAACACTTTGAAGACAGCCTTGAACTCCTTCCCCCTCAAACCCAGATGGTGGAAGCGCTATGTTGATGATACCAACATATGTTGGCCACATGACCTTGAACAATTAGAACTCTTACACTCCCATTTAAACAACTTGGTAGAATGCATTCAATTCACCAAAGAACTTGAGTCCAATAACCAACTTCCTTGACTTGACGTCCTTATCTTTAGGAAAAATGATGGTTCCCTCAGTCAACAAGTCTATAGGAAATCCACCCACACTAAGCTCTACCTCCATGCTTCTTCCCATCACCATCCTGACTAGAAAACTAGTGTCCTAAAGACACTAGCAACTCAAGCTTGTTGCATTTATGATAAGGAGCACATTGAACAAGAGCTCTCCCACCTTTTGCAAGTTTTTAAACTTAATGGGTTTAGCAATAAATCCATCTCTAGAGATTTTACCTTCGCCAAGAAATGTATTCCAACTCTTCCTTTATTACCACCCTCCCCTACATAGAAGGCCTATCTAATAAGATCTCCAAAATCTTACGTAAGAAAGGCCTTGTGTGCACCTTTAAACCCTTATCCACTATCAGGAATCTCATCCCTTTAGTCAAAGATCTTAGACATAATTTACTCAATTTAGGAGTTTATAAAATTGTGTGCTCTTGTGGAACCCCATACATAGGAGAAACTGGGCATTCCATAAAAACGAGGATTCACGAACATAATGCTGACATCAGGCATGATCACATTGCAAAATCTACCCTCGCGGAGCACTCCTTCCAAACCAAACACCATATCTATCTTGAGGACACCCAAGTTCTCATCAAAGAAGACAATTTTTCAAAAGGAAACTCCTCAAAGACATCTTTATTAGAAACCACCGTGCCAATCTCAATCGCAATGAAGGCTGGCATTTAAGCCTCACGTGGCAACCCATGTTGAACTCTAGCCATACCCACCCTCATCCTGCATGATCCCCCTCTTCCTTTCCCTCCTCCTACCTCTAAACCCCCCCCTTAGACCTTTTTCTCTTTTCCCCCTTTTTGACTTATCTTTTCTCTGCTTTTCATTTTTGTCTTCTTCATGTGTGTGTGTAAGTGTTGTATATGTGATTGTGGTGTTTATTTGTATATTTATGTTTTTTCTTTTCGGTCTTGTGTGTTTTTTGGTGGTCCACTTCCTTCATTTGATTGACTTGTTTGTTCTTTTCACTTTACATTGTTTTTATGTTGATATTTTTGGTCTTTGTTTTCACTGTGGTTTGGACTATTTCAACTATTATTTTACCTTTGATTTTCTTCCTCTTTTCCTTTATTTTATTCTTATGTTTCATTTTGGTTTTTTTTAATTAATATTGTATTTAATATGTACATTATTATATACTCTAGACTCCTTTTATTAATTTATTTCCTATCTATACCATTAGAACTTTCTTTTTACGTCTACTTGCCATTCCATTTACTCATTTTATTTATTGTATTTTAATTTTATTTTCAATACTTATTATCAATATTATATATTACACCATATTTTTATTATATTTTTTAGCTTTCTCATTATACACTAGGATCCACCTATGCACAATGTAGTTACTACTGGCTTATATATCATTTTTAACAACCCTTGTTATACTTTATTACATTTATTATCATACATATTAAATATAATATTATATTTATTACATATATTAAACATACTATATTTATTACATATATATTAAACATACTTTATTTATTTATTCCTTCTATATTTAATTTTTGTTTTCCTTTTCTTTCGTTTTATATCTAAATTGTTATACTTATTACTTATTATATTACTTGTTACATATTAGTTTTATTATTTTTATTTATCTGCTTATATTTGACTGATTAAATATTATTTATTATATTCTTATTTTTATTTATTTACCATTATATTTTACCTATTGTTTTAATGATCCAACTAACCCTAATTCCCCTCTTGCTCATCCTTTTAAAAGGTTACCCTGCAATCCAAAATCATACGAATCCTCTTCCTGATGATGGATCACTGAGTGTGATCTGAAACGTTGAAGCAAAGAAACACACATAGTTGAATCCAAAATCACTTCTTTGTAAACACAATGCATAAAAATCATATAGGTCATCTGCGTGCTTACACGTGTTGTCTACAGTATTCATTCATAACCATAAAATCAATCCATCTAAGGTTTGACCCAGGAGAACTTGACCATCTGACAATCTTTCCAAAAGTGTTTGTTAACACCATTTTGACAAATTTAGACAAAGAGAAGGTGAAGGTGAAAAAATATGTATGCACACATTTTGTGAGTTCATTCTCACATGTTGAGGTTCATTCCCACACATTAGATCAAGGTCATTGTTGAAAAACCTTCGTTTTAATGATAAACTTTAAGCTTTGGAATCATATAATATTGCAACACAAATTAGTTATGAAGAAAATGGAGATAACAATAGAATAACAAGTTAATAGAATAAGCAATCATACCAAAAAACAATAAGAGGATTTATGGGTTTTAATCAAGGTCATTGTTGAAAAACCTTCGTTTTAATGATAAACTTTAAGCTTCAGAATCATATAATATTGCAACACAAATTAGTTATGAAGAAAATGGAGATAACAATAGAATAACAAGTTAATAGAATAAGCGCAATAAGAGGATTTACGTGGTAAAACCCAAGCAATATACTAGGGAAACATCCATAGGGCAAAGTATCAGTATTCTTATTGCAAGCAATATACTAGGGAAACATCCATAGGGCAAAGTATCAATATTCTTATTGCAAGCAATATACTAGGGAAACATCCATAGGGCAAAGTATCAGTATTCTTATTGGAGGATTCACGTGGTAAAACCCAAGCAATATACTAGGGAAACATCCATAGGGCAAAGTATCAGTATTCTTATTGCTTAGAGAAAAAGTAAATCCTCAAGCAACATACTAGGGAAACATCCATAGGGCAAAGTATCAGTATTCTTATTGCTTAGAGAAAAAGTAAATCCTCAAGCAATATACTAGGGAAACATCCATAGGGCAAAGTATCAGTATTCTTATTGCTTAGAGAACATCCATAGGGCAATGTATCAGTATTCTTATTGCTTAGAGAAAAATAAAAGGATTACAATTAATTTGCGTTTCAAGGCCAAGATATATACTATCTTCAACATAATTGCTTTATATTGTTGTCACAAATCCAGAATCATTGAACACTTAAAAATTTGAGCTTAGAATTCTACATTAGATGTCTCTATGGGGATTTGAACTTGGGCCTCCTCAACAAAAACCCAATGTTTCAACCAATTAAACTCAATCCCTTAGACCAACATAATTAAATATTAATTCTGCATCATTATTCCTAAAATTAAATAATCCTAATACATTACATTTGATTTTGAAATACCAATTTTATAATTATGACTCAGTTTAATCTAAATTACTTTTGTTTAACTGTTTGTTATGTTTAACTGTTTGCATTTATTTAATTAGCCTAAATAATTTATGTAAAAGTTTAAAATAAATTATTTTTAAACACTCATTAACTCCTTAACTGCATTTAGTTAATTATGTAAAGCAGTTCAAATTTTCTTTACTCTCATTAAATCCAGAGTCCCCTATTGGAAGGTTGCTGCCGAACAATCCGCCCAAAATAGGCTATAGTATGATCTCTGCCATCGTAGAAGAAACAAATTTTTTGTTGCATAACAACATAGGCCTGAGTTTGGAGATCATGGATCAACTAAAATGCTTCTGTCTAATGCTATTATGCGTTGTCATTCTATTACCAGGTATCAATTTTGTTTAATTACACCTATGTTAAATTCTAGTTTTCTTTATTGACATTCTACTTCCAACTGTTGGACTCTGCAAATGTATCTCAAACGCTGAAAATTGGAAATTTTTAGAAAACTTCTTAACAGACTTTGGGAAAATTTAAGAGAAAACTGATTTAAATTGCTCATGCTTTTTTCAGTAACGGAGGTGTGTTATGGAGCAACAACACCCAAAAGTGATGATGAGTTTCAGTTATTCCCAACAAATCAAACTGAAATCAGATTTAGAGGTTTGAATGCAAGAAAGGCTGCGGGAAAGCCGTTCAAAAATTGTGCAAGCTGTGAACCAGGAAGTACAGACTGTCCAAAGAAATGTTGTTTTATAATTGATTGTCAAGTACCGGACAAACCTTACGGTAAATGCGTTTATAGGCGATATTCTTGTGGTTGTGATGACTGTAATTGATCTTGCCTTTCCTGCCATGATGTTTAAATGTAAAGTTGACATATCTCAATAATATATCTAACAATAATTTGGATATTGGATGTGCTATTGCCCTGATTATTATTAAAGTATTATGAGTGAAATTGTAAGATGAGATGCCTTGCAAAATTTAGAGTATGATATCCAGATTTTCTATGAGTAGGAGAAGCATTATTTATCTTATATAATTCTTAATTTTTTGGTATGGAGGCAATTCATTTGGCCAAATTTGTCCTGGCCTTGCATATGGTGTCATGGGCCTTGCACTCACCAAGACTTGACCTCTGGGCTCATTCAGAACCTTTCAACTTCACTAACAGACCAAGGACCCTTTGACATAATTCTTAAATTTTAGAAGCTTTCAACTTCACTAATAGACCAAGAACCCTTTGATATAATTCTTAAATTTTAGATAGAGAAGAGAGCTAGATCTCCATTACCTGAAACAAATTACCCAAATTTGTTTGAAACTTTTTTCTTTAATTTTAATTAATATTAGTAGGGTTGAGGTTTTATCCATTGACATTATTAACAAGTGGGGGTTCCATGCAAGCATGGTTTAAATTTGATGGTTGTATGGCTGTATTTAGTCATTTTAGTTGTAAAATACAATTAAAAATTTCAAGAAGATTGTAGCACTTGAAAGATAAAATTTCATATAAACTGTCAAATTTTTTATGTTATATATATATATATATATATATATTTGAAAGATGACTTCAAATAAATAACCGGTTAAATTTAGGCCATGCAAGTTTCGAAATGTTGTAGAGCATTATAGATGACTAAGTTTGATTATGCATGCAAAATGGAAGTTAATTATTATTATATGTTTTTTTCCTAAACATGTTTGAGAGTGATTTAAGTCGAACATATTTATGGAGTCATGCTCGAAGCCATCCATAATGTGATTAGGGGTTTTTATGAACATTTATTTACTGTTTTAAAACTTGTACCATGGTTATACAAAATACAATTCTTCTCTTCATTTTTAGATGTGGAATTTCTATAGTATCTAATATGGAAAACTCAAAATCGGATTACAGATTGAATTTTTAAGATCTTCTTTTGTGAGCTTTTGTTGATAGACTAAGTAAACCCAAAAACTTAAATATGTTTAAGAGTTACATCTAAGTTGCTCCATAACAATATGGAGTCAATCTTGGAGCCATTAACAATGTGATGAAGCATGTTTAAGAGTTAGATTTAGGTTATTTAATAATATGGGGCCAATTTTGAAGTCATTCATAAAGTGATTATGGGTTTCTCTCGTTTAGTTTTTTTATAAAGCAAACAGGGATTTGTTGAGGTCTTCATTGACAATATTTTCATTACATATTATAAGTTATATCCTTACAAGCATTGCATATAATGCATATTACTCCATATTGATATCGTTGTTGATTTTAATAATTAAATTAACACAAGGTACATAGTTATATTTTAAATAGTTTGAGGCCTTTATTCATTACATACGAAATGGTCAATTATCAAATTAATAGTGGCCCATACAAAAAAATCATGCTATTGGCATTAAAGCCCCAACTCACCCCATCCATTCTTGCCATTCAAGTTTGCCTCCATTATCTCTTGTTGCCTCCAACTACAATTTCCTCCCAAATTAAGGAACCTTACACCTTTGAACATTTCCTATCGTAGCTTGCCAAGTATTACTTTTCCTTGGGTAAGTTTGGGCCACGGGCCTGGAACTATTGTACTAGAAATCTGTATAAGCCCATTCTTGTGTTTGACTAACAACTTCTCAACAACAATACCCATGTACTTATAGTAGGTCCATACCTTGTATAGTTCATAATAAGTCATCAAAATCTTTTTTCAAGCTAGACTAATGTTTTCCATTGTTGTACCCACATCTTCATGGGTTGGCTTGTCATTCTATTGAGATAATCTAAGTATTTGAAATCTCCTATGTAGATTTCTTGTAGAAACAAAGGTAAGAGGTAGGCCCTCAGTGCCCCATTTGGTATAGTCATTATAAGCCTGGCAATGAAATCTACCCTAATGCCAGCTTTTGAGTGAGATTGGCTACCAACTTCAATCCCATCATCACACATCAACTCTTTGATGAACTTTGTAGAAATTGATTTCTCATAGCCAAAAATGGCTTGTAACCATCTATCTGCGACATGACCTTTGCAAAATGGATCCCTTTTGCCTTCATGTGATGGTGAACTATTTTATGAGTTGTAAAAATGGACACCAATAGGCCACCAAACCAAAGATCATGTCATAGAACACCTGCAACATGACATAAGAGAACAAGCTGCACAATATCATCACTTCTTACCATGTTATAACACACTTGTATCCAAGTGATGATTATCACCACACATGGGAATTTACTTAAGATTATTCATCTTAAAAGGAATTTAATCACTAAGAAGATGGTGTCAACATGTTAATGATTGGATTAATTCACACAAGTGATGGCGATGATATAATGGAATGGTGTGTGGTGGTGGGGATATAAAAAAATATATCTTACCTTAGGGAGGATTGAATAATAATATTTTTTCCAATCATACCAACAAATCTGGTGATGCAATTTTTTTTTGAAATGGGCACCCATTCACTACTCCTGCCTACTACTCTTGGTGTGAAATCTTCTGTTGCTCATGGCAGCCCATTTTGCTTGCTTTTGCTGCAGGATTCCAGTGTAGTTCCTATCACATGTTCACAGGATTCATTCCCAGTTGGTGCAACTGCTGGCCTGGGGTTTGTTGATGGCACTGATGTGCTGGTTCCTATTGAGACTCCTTTGTAGATGGATTTGCTATGCCTGTGAAGGGATTTCTTCCAATGCACAATGGATTAAGTGTCCCTGTAGGAGGGCATGGCTCCTTCAAGGCCCTCTTTCCTAAAGTGGATAAAACTATTTCCTCCAGGAACCTTCCTACTCACCCCTCTTCAAGAGTAGTTTTACCCTCTACACTACCTCCCCTGATTTTGATGTACCTGCAATATGTTCTTGAGAATGAGGAATACTATTAGAGTATTAGGGTTGTTTGTAGATTAACAACTTGTGGCTGTCCCTGTCAGACCTTCACAACTGGATCTTGGAGACTTGGAAGCCCTCGATGGTGGGCAAGATTGAGTTGTTTCTTTGTGGCGACCTTCAATTCCCCATAGGACCAAGATACTGTGCTAAATGGTCAGGTTTGGATGTGGGGAGTGCATTCCCTATCCATTAAACCTTGGTCTTGCTCCTTTAACCCTCTCACCAAGCCTCTCAACATTAGGCCAACCTGGGCTAGGCTCTCGAATCTCCCTCTTTAGTGTGGGGAAGATTCCTACTATGAATACATTGGTAATGCTATCGGCCACTTCTTGAAGGTGGATTCTACAACCTCTTTCTTGGGACACTCCATGTTTGCCCACATTTTATTCAACATTGACATCTCCAAACCCCTTCATGGGGAGGTCATTTTGAAGGTCAGGGATATGTCATGGTCGTAACTACTTGATTATGAGGGCCTCCCATTTAGATGTAGAAGGTGCTTTGTTACGGTTCATCTGGCCTCCATTTGTCCCCACTCTCATCGGAAGGGTAAGGCTACCTAATGGAAGAATGCTTCAGATGATCACTTGACCATCAGTGTTACTGACTCTTCGGTGGATGCTCCCTCGCCGGTAGGTGTGCCCTCTCTAGTTGTTTCGTCCACTTCATGTCTTGTGGGTGTTTTGGTGGCAAAGGTTTTTGCATGTCCCTCACTTCCTCCAGTGACTTCTGATCAACCATTGGTTGCCCCTTCCCTTGAGGGCATTGAGGATCTCCCTACTCTAGTTTAGTCATCAGGTACCCCATCTTCTTGTACTGGGGCTTCCCCCTCCTCTTGAGTTCTGTCTTTATTCATGGAATCTGATGAGGATTCCCCCCTCTCTTTGTTCTGTGGACTTAGACTCTTTGTTTTCATGGACAGTTGTTCAGAGAAGGAAGAAAGGCCTTCCTAAGTCTGTTTCTACTTTGCACCCTTGGGTCAAAGGTGTTTGTTTTGCTAGGTCAGGATCTAGTGTCATCTAGTTCTTAACATTTTGTCCTTGTTTTTTGCAATGGGGATGCCTCTTGTTGTTCAAGGGTTCGGGCCCTTTTAAAATCCTATATTGTTTCCTAGTTTCATTGCTTGTGAATCTTGCTTCGTTCACCTTTTTGGCTTCTATGTATGGGTATGGGCCCTTCTCAATTATCTAATTCAAAACAAATCTAGTGATGCACTATATTACTATTGGATTGGGAATCAATCAATTCCATCGAGTGCCAAAATGTTTGTAGCACAATTAGCTTCTCTATAACAATGTGATCTAAGGTGATTTTCTCAAAAGTTTTACTAATATGTAATGCCTCTTCTATGAGGATTTTTTATCTCCAAGTTGCGTATGTTTTATTTGTTAGATCTAGGATAGACAACTGAGAGGGGGGGTGAATCAGTTGTCCAAAACTTTCTTCCAATTAATCACTTAAATCCTTTTCTTAAGTCAGTAGCATAACAATAAATCAATCATGGAAACATAATGCAACAATTCAAGAGTAGAAACACATTAACACATATGACACCAAGATTTTTGACGTGGAAAACCCGGTTAAGGAAAAAACCACGGGATGACTAACCCAAGATTGTATTCTCTGTTAAAAGAATAGGAAGAAAAAAATGGCACATGCCAATTAAGGCTCACTACCCAAGCACATTGCTCATAAGAGGCCCATTGCCTACAGGAGACACACTGTCTATAGAATAATAAGTATTACATAATTGAACTGAAGAATAGCATCTTCACCATGCTTAAGTCAGTTCCATTTAAGCCCAACACTTGTGCTCTGCCTTTCGCTCTGCTCCTCTCCACCACACTTTCATCTCGAGATGATGCCTTTGAAATGACTTTACAACTCCTTATTTATACAAGACATCGACTTAGGGATAATCATCCAAGTCAACATACATTACAGAGCAAATACATAAATACAACATGACTAATTATAAAAAGACTTCATGTTGATCAACTCACTATTGACCACATAGATATGAGACTTTGATCTTTCTTAGGAACATGCCATTCTTCACAGAACATCTCCAAGATTATCCGTAGGATGTGTAACTCATCCGGTCGGCCAGACTTAGGAAGAACATCATCATCCGGAAGTAATTCTTCAATTACGAGATCAATCTTCAATGCGGACCACCAATATGAACTGGACATAATCCAAAGACCTCCACAAACTTGCCTAAATCACCAGGAACATCCACACTACTTCTGCTTACTAAAATCATTCTCTCCTTCATCTAGAACCTCAAGAACACCGTTTGTCATCACTGTCATATTGGAATAGATGCTTGCGGACCTCCAAACTATGAACCAATTGCGTTGTCATTTCACATTGAATTCCTAAACACTCCAAATCCACAGAACAAGATATTGCATATCTGGATCCCACCGGACCTATTTGTGTCACTTTGTCACTTCTGAACATCTACCAGAACCAGTTTTACTTAAGTGGCCATAACTTCTTCAGATTTTCATGTGGACCTCTGAAATCTTTACTGGATCATCTTAAGGCACATATCTACAAATCCTTTGATGTGCATCCTCTGATCTTCATCTTCGCTAGGATCTTTACCTCACTGTCTTCACTATTCTTCTCTGTTCTTGATAGGACTAATTTTCTCAATATCCTTAGCATACAGCTCATCCAATCCTTATCACCAATGCAATAGAAGTATGTTGACATCAATGACAACACTGGTTAGGCCCATACTTGCAACAATCTCCCCCTTTGTCATTGATGGCAACATATGATGTGAAAAACTATTTTAACCATCAAGACAAGAACTTCTCCTCACTGATATAACTTCCCCTATCAACAACAACCATTCACATGTCTTCTCTTTCCTTTACTACTCCCCCTTTGATCAACAACTACTTGTTTTTCACATGTCTTCTCTCCCCCTTTGACATCAATGGAAAATGGCATATACTTGCATCACTTCAGAATCATATCAGCTGCTCGCCCTAAGTAGCAGCTTCCCATCATCAATCTAAACCACAAGATATGACTATGAGATCCACTGGACTAATGCACATCAGTGCACCTTAATTCAGAACCAGAGGGGTAATAACCCCTAACTTCTCCCTGAGATACTCAAAAGAGTCCTTAGGCAGAGGTTTAGTAAAAATATCTACAATCTAATCCTTGGAAGGCACAAACTCCAATCTGACTTCATTTTTGTTCACTTGCTCTCTCCAAAAGTGAAACTTGATGGATATATGTTTAGTCTTTGAATGCAACACCAAATTTTTTGATATGTTAATTGCACTTGAATTAACACAAAAGATTGTGATAGGTTCTTCATACTCCACTCTGATATCTCTTAGTATTTGCTTCATCCACAATACTTGAGTTCAACTACCTGCTGCTGCAATATATTCTGCTTCTGCAGTGGACAAAGATATTGCCTCTTGTTTCTTTCTCAGCCAAGAAACTAATCTCTTCCCCAAAAAGAATGCTCCACCACTGGTACTCTTCTGGTCATCCACATCTGTATATGCATGAAGAGAAAAATTATGATCTCTAGGATACCACAATCCATACTCAACTGTCCCTTTTGTTAGCTTAGGGCACACAACTGAGAGGGGGGGTGAATCAGTTGTCCAAAACTTTCTCCCAATTACACACATCATGAAACATAATGCACTTAAATCAAAAGCAAAAACACATCAACACATAAGACACCAAGATTTTGATGTGGAAAACTCGGTTAAGGGAAAAACCATGGGGTGATTAACCCAAGATTATATTCTCTGTTAGAAGAATAGAAAGAACAAAATGGCACATGCCAGTTAGGGCTCACTACCTGAGCACACTACTCATAAGGGGCCCACTGCCTACAAGAGACACATTGTCTACAAAAGAATAAGTATCACATACTTAAACTGGAAAATAGCATCTTCATCATGCTTGAATCAGTTCCATTGAAGCTCAATACTTCTGCTTTGCCTTTCGCTCTCCTCCCTGCTACCACACTCTCATCTCCACTAGGACAAGTTTGAAATGACTTCGAAATCCCTTATTTATACAAGACATCAACTTAGAAATGATCATCTAAGTCAGCAAACATCAACAAGAACATCCGCAGGATGTGTAACTGATCCGGTCAGCCAATCTCCAGAAGAACACTATCATCCAGAAGATAATCTTCAATTGTGAGCTCCAACTCTAATGCGGATCATCAACTCGAACTGGACATGATCCAAAGACCTCCACAAGCTTTCCTAAATCACCAAGAACATCCACACTTCATCTGCTTACTGAAATCTATCCGCCCTTTATCTGGAACCTCAAGAACACAGTCTGTCATTACTGTCACAAAGGAACAGATGCTTGTGGACCTTCAAACCACAAACCAATCTATTTGACACTCCATAAAGACTTCCTCAACACTCCCTCAAATCCGCAGAACAGGACAATGCAATTCTAGATCTCACCGGACCTATCTGTAACACTTTGTCACCACTGAACATCTGTCAGAACTGATTTTACTTGAGCGGCCACAACTTCTTTAGATCTTCATGCGGACCTCTGAAATCTCTACTGGACCACCTTAAGACACATATCTACAAACCACATCCTTTGATACTCATCCTATCTTGGACTTTTACCTTACTGTCATCACTGATCTTCACTGTTCTTGATTGAGACTAATTTTCTCAATATCCTCAGCACACAGCTCATCCAATTCTTATCATTAATGCAATGGGAGTATGTTGACATCAATGACAACACCGGTTAGGCCCATACTTGCAACAATCTCCTCCTTTGTCATTGATGGCAACATATGATGTGAAAAACTGTTTTGACCATCAAGACAAGAATTTCTCCTCACTATCACAACTCCCCCTATCAGCAACAACCATTCACATGTCTTCTCTCCTTTTACTACTCCTCCTTTGATCAGAAACCACTTGTTTTTCACATGTCTTCTCTCCCCCTTTGACATCAATGGAAAAGGGCACATACTTGCAATTCCAACACTTCAGAATCATACCCGCTGCTCCCCCTGAGTATCAACTCCCCATCAATCTGAATCACAAGATATGACTATGATATCCATCAAACTGATGCACCTCAGTGCACCTTAGTTCATCACCGGAGGGGCAATAACCCCTAACTTCTCCCTGATATACTCAAAAGAGTCCAAGTAGGTAGAGGTTTAGTAAAGATGTCTACAATCTGATCCTTGGAAGGAACAAACTCCAATCTGACTTCATTCTTGTTCACTTGCTCTCTCAAAAAGTGAAACTTGATGGATATGTGTTTAGTCTTTGAATGCAACACCAGATTCTTAGATATATTTATAGCACTTAAATTATCACAGAAGATTGTGATAGGTTCTTCATACTCCACTTTGATAGCTCTTAGCATCTACTTCATCCATAAAACTTGAGTGCAACTACCTGTTGCTGCAATATATTCTACTTCAGTTGTAGATAGAGATATTGCCTCTTATTTCTTGCTTAGCCAAGAAACCAATCTCTTCCCCAAAAAGAATGCTCCACCACTGGTACTCTTCCAGTCATCCACATCTCCTGCCCAATCCGCATCAGTATATGCATGAAGAGAGAAATCATGATTTCTAGGATACGACAGACCATACTCAACTGTCCCTTTTAGATATCTAAAAATCCTCTTGATTGCCATGACATGAGATTCTCTAGGATCAGCTTGAAATCTAGCAACACTTGACCAACAACCTGCATAATGTCTAGTTTGAGTAAGATACAACAGTCCTCCAATCATTGACCTGTACTTTGTCTGATCAGCCTTAGGAGAATCATCATTTTTCTCAATTTACATCCAGTTGCCATGGGAGTATTCATTGGTTTTGAGTCTTCCATCCCAAATTTCTTCAACAATTCTTTCACATATTTTGTTTGAGAAATGAAGATTCCTTTCTTTGTTTGAGTGATTTGCAGACCCAAGAAGAAATTCATTTCACCAAGCATGGACATCTCAAATTCACTTTTCATTTGATTTGCAACATGTTTACACATAGTATCTCTTCCTCCAAAAATGATATCATCAACAAACACTTCAACAATCAGGATGTTTTCATGATCAATTTTGAAATACAAATTACTGTCAGCAGTACCTTTGTTGAAACCAATCTTCAAAAGATGCTTATCCAATCTTTCATACCAGGCTCTTGGGGCTTGCTTTAGTCCATACAGTGCTTTCTTCAACTTGCAGACCATATCATCATGATCAGACAATTGAAATCCATCCGGTTGCTCAATGTATACTTCTTCTTCCAAGTCACCATTTAGGAAGGTAGACTTGACATCCATATGATATACCTTGAAATCCTTGAAAGTAGCAAAAACAAGAAATAATCTGACTGCTTCAATTCTTGCCACCGGAGCAAAAGTTTCTTCAAAATCAACTCCTTCTATTTGAGAGTAACCCTTGTAAACCAATCTAGCTTTATTTCTGATTACTTCACCAACTTCATTTAGTTTGTTCCAGAAGACCCATTTGGTTCCAATCACATTTTTGTTTCTAGGTCAAGGAACAAGATCCCAAGTGTGATTTTTCTCAATTTGCATCAACTCTTCCTCCATTGCTTTAGTCCAGTTTTCATCATTGCAAGCTTCATTCACTGTCTTAGGTTTAATTTTTGAAATCAGACAATACTCATCTGAGTTTTGAGCAATTTTCCTTTTTGTTTGTACACATTTTCTTTTATCACCTATGATCTGATCTTCAGAGTGATTTGGTCTTACATACCTAGGCACTTTGGGAGTTACTTGCATTTCTGCTTCTTGATCAGGCTCATTCAAACTTATCTCTTCTTCCTAATTTATTGGATCAATCTGGATCTGAATCTTAGAAGAGGCTTGGGCTCCTTGAGTCAGAACACCATTCTGATCATCTTCATCATATTCATAGAATCTTGAGGGTTTTGCAATTCCTTCATCAACCTTCACATTTGTACTTTCTATCATCTTTCTCAGTCTCTTGTTATAACACCGGTATGCTTTGCTTTGAGTAGAGTAACCCAAGAATATTCCTTCATCACTTCTAGCATCAAACTTTCCTATATCTTCATCTCTTTTGATGTAACATTTGCTACCAAAGACTCTAAAATACCTAACAGTAGGAGTGATGCCAAACCAAAGTTCATAAGGAGTCTTAGCGGTACTGTTTGAACTCGATTGAGAGTATAGACTGCAGTGCTGATGGCTTCTGTCCAATAGATTTGAGTTACATTTGCTTCCATCATCATTGTCCTAGATGCTTCCTAGATGGTCTGGTTCTTTCTCTCAACTACTCCATTTTGCTGTGGGGTCCTAGGAGCAGACAACTGTCTCTTGATTCCATGTTTCTCATAGAACTCTATGAACTCACTGGATGTGAATTCTCCACCTCTATCAAACCTCAGACACTTCAATTTTAATCCAGTTTCATTCTCTACCATAGCCTTGAATATTTTGAATTTCTCAAGAGCTTCTGATTTCTCTTTTAGAAAGGTTACCCACATCACCCAGGAATAGTCATCAATTAGTAGCATGAAGTATCTCTCACCTTGAATACTCCTGATTCTTGCCGGACCACAATGATCAGTATGAACTAAGTCCAATAATCTGGTAGAAGATAGTTCCTTACTTTTGAATGTGACTCTGCTCAGCTTACCCAACTAACATTCTTTGCACAAGTTGTTAGATGGTTTCACCAATTTTGGAAGATCTCTTACAGCCTGAGTATTGCTTATCTTGATGATATTATCGAAATTCACATGACACATCCTCCTATGCCACAACCAACTCTGATCAATTTGAACAAATAAGCAAATTTTACCAGTACCAACCAAATGAAAGATATTACCTTTAGTTTGAGTACCAGATGCAATCTCAGTTTCAGAACTTTCAAAGATCTTGCATTTTCCATTCTTGAATCGGAGATCATAGCCTTTGTCCACCAACTGTCCAACACTGAGAAGATTGTGCTTCAAACCTTCAACATATAGTACATTACCAGTTTTGTTCCTTCCATCAAGAGAAATAGTTCTTCTACCTTTGATTCTACCAGCAGAATTATCACCAAACTTTACCACTCCTCCTTCATACCTTTCCAAATCTATGAACTTATTTTTGTCACCTGTCATATGGTGAGAGCAACCACTGTCAGTGACCCAATCATCCTTTTCTTCAACTTAGGCAGCTAGAGCTCTTTCCACAGTCTTATGATTGACAGACATTGGATCTTCTTCCTTGATGGCAATGAACACCCATTCATTTGCGGATTTGTTTCCTATCTCTGATTCATCATCTGTTACTCCTTCATTATCATCATCTTCATGTACATAATAACAGTTCTTTTGGAACCTTGGCTTGTTAGGATTTTGCCTTGAAAACCTGTCCAGACACCTTGAGGTAAAATGACCAATCTTATTGCAGTTAAAACACTTAAAAGGTAATTTTCCTTCATACTTACCGGATCCTCTTGGCAGCCTCTTTGCAATAAGGGCTTCAAGTTGAGCAGTTTCTACTTCTTCTTCTTCCAAATCTTTTCTTGCTTTTTCATACCATGACAGCTTCCTTGATGAATTCTCTCCTAGATCAAACCTTTGTTTACCTTTGACAGAGGCACTGGCTTTGAATGCAGATTCAGTCTTGGGGGAGTCATCTCTAAACTCTGTTAATTCAAATGCAGCCAATTTTCCAGCCAATTGATCTCTTGTGATAGTTGTATGGGCTCTGAATTCTTTAATGGCATTAGCATTGATTTTGTAAGAAGCAGGTAGGGATCTGAGAATTTTTCCAACAATCTCATTTTCATCCAGGACTCCACTAGCATTTCTAATTCCACAAACAATCTCATTTACTCTTGGCATAAAAGTAGTAATATTTTCATCATCTCTCATCTTCAGATTTTCAAAATTTCCTTTCAGACTCTGTAACTTTGCACATTTAACATACTTGTCTCCTTCATACAAAAGTTCCAGTTTTTGCCAAATCTCAAAAGTAGTTGGTAGGTCAATAACATTTGAGAGCTCTGAATCAGATAATGTGCTTAGAAGAGCCTCTATAGTCCATAGATTATTTTCAACATCTGTGATTTTATTTTGGGTTTTCGGACCACCCTATGGAGGTACATACTGTGTTGTAGCCATGGTCTAGTACGCCATTCCCATACATTGCAAGTGACACTTCATAGGACCTTTCCAGAGATTAAAATTGGTTCCATCAAACTTTAGACTATCATTCTTGTAAGACGACATCCTGGATCTCCTCAAGTGGCTAAGCTCTTTTTAGAGGAACTTGGCTCTGATACCAATTGTTAGACTTAGGGCACACAACTGAGAGGGGGGGTGAATCAGTTGTCCAAAACTTTCTCCCAATTACACACTTAAATCCTCTTAGTGATTAGCAGTATATTAATCATGAAACATAATGCACTTAAATCAAAAGCAGAAACACATCAACACATAAGACACTAAGATTTTGATGTGGAAAACCCGGTTAAGGGAAAAACCACGGGGTGATTAACCCAAGATTGTATTCTCTGTTAGAAGAATAGAAAGAACAAAATGGCACATGCCAATTAGGGCTCACTGCCCAAGCACACTGCTCACAAGGGGCCCACTTCCTACAAGAGATGCACTGTCTACAAAAGAATAAGTATCACATACTTGAACTGGAAAATAACATCTTCATCATGTTTGAATTAGTTCCATTGAAGCTCAATACTTCTGCTCTGCCTTTCGCTCTCCTCCCTACTACCACACTCTCATCTCCACTAGGACAAGTTTGAAATGACTTTGCAATCCCTTATTTATACAAGACATCAACTTAGGAATGATCATCTAAGTTGGCAAACATCAATAAGAACATCCGCAGGATGTGTAACTAATCCAGTCGGCCAATCTCCAGAAGAACACTATCATCTGGAAGATAATCTTTAATTGTGAGCTCCAACTCCAATGCAGATCACCAACTCAAACTGGACACAATCCAAAGACCTCCACAAGTTTTCCTAAATCACCAAGAACATCCAAACTTCATCTGCTTACTGAAATCCATCTCCCCTTTATCCAGAACCTCAAGAACACAGTCTATCATTACTGTCACAAAGGAATAGATGCTTGCGGACCTTTAAACCATGAACCAATCTATTTGACACTCCACAAAGACTTCCTCGACACTCCCTCAAATCTGCAGAACAGGACAATGCAATTCCAGATGTCACCAGACCTATTTATAACAATCTGTCATCACTAAACATCTACCGGAACCGGTTTTACTTGAGCGGCCACAACTTCTTTAGATCTTCATGTGGACCTCTGAAATCTCTACTGGACCACCTTAAGACACATATCTACAAACCCTTTAAACCACATCCTTTGATACTCATCCTATCTTGGACTTTTACCTTATTGTCATCACTGGTCTTCACTGTTCCTGATTGAGACTAATTTTCTCCATATCCTTAGCACACAGCTCATCCAATTCTTATCATTAATGCAACAGGAATATGTTGACATCAATGACAACAATGGTTAGGCCCATACTTGTAACATGTTTTAGATATGTAAAAATCCTCTTGATTGCCATGACATGAGATTCTCTAGGATCAGCTTGGAATCTAGCATCAAGACCAACAACATTCATAATGTCAGGTCTAGTTTGAGTGAGATACAATAATCCTCTAATCATTTACCTGTACTTTTTCTAATCAGCCTTAGGAGAGTCATCATCTTTGCTCAATTTACATCTGGTTGCCATGGGAGTACTCATTGGTTTTGAGTCTTCCATCCCAAATTTCTTCAACAATTCTTTCACATATTTAGTCTTAGAAATGAAGATTCCTTTCTTTTTTTGAATGATTTGCAGACCCAAGAAGAAATTCATTTCCCCAAACATGGACATTTCAAATTCACTTTTCATTTGATTTGCAAAAGTTTTGCACATACTATCTCTTCCTCCAAAAATGATATCATCAACAAACACTTCAACAATCAAGATATTTTCATGATCAATTTTGAAGTACAAATTATTGTCAACAGTACCTTTGTTGAACCAATCTTCAAAAGATGCTTATCCAATCTTTCATACTAGGCTCTTGGGGCTTGCTTGAGTCCATACAGTGCTTTCTTCAACTTGCAGACCATATCACCATGATCAGACAATTGAAATCCATCTGGTTGCTCAATGTAAACTTCTTCTTCCAAGTCACCATTCAGGAAGGCAGACTTGAAAACCATCTAATATACTTTGAAGTCCTTGAGGCAGCAAAGGCAAGAAATAACCTGACTGCTTCAATTCTTGCTACCGGAGCAAAAGTTTCTTCAAAATCAACTCCTTCTACTTTAGAGTAACCCTTGTAGACAAATCTGGCTTTGTTTCTGACTACTTCACCATCTTCATTCAGTTTATTCCAGGATACCCATGTAGTTCCAATCACATTCTTGTTTCTAGGTCCAGGAACAAGATCCCAAGTGTGATTTTTCTCAATTTGCATCAGCTCTTCCTCCATTGCTTTAGTCCAGCTTTCATCATTGCATGCTTCATTTACTGACTTTAGTTCAATCTTTCTTCTTGTTTGAACACCTTTGCTTTTATCACCTATGATCTGATCTTTAGAGTTATTCAGTCTTACATACTTAGGAATTTTGAGACTTTCTTGCACTTCTATTTCTTGAGCAGGTTCATTTAAACTCATCTCTTCTTCCTGATTCACCAGATCAGTCTGAATCTAAATTTTAGAAGGGGCTTGGACTCCTTGGATCAAAATATCATTCTGATCGTCTTCATCATATTCATAAAACCTCGAGGGTTTTTCAATACCTTTGTCAACCTTCACATTTGTACTTTCTATAATCTTTCTCAATCTCTTGTTATAACACCAGTATGCTTTTCTTTGAGTAGAATAACCCAAGAATATTCCTTCATCACTTCTAGCATCAAATTTGCCTAGATCTTCATCTCTTTTAATGTAACATTTTCTACCAAAGACTCTGAAATACCTCATAGTGGGAGTGATGCCAAACCAGAGTTCATGAGGAGTCTTACCAGTATTGCTTCTGATTTGTACTCAATTAAGAGTATAGACTGCAGTGCTTACAACTTCTCTCCAGTAGATCTAAGGAACATTTTCTTCCATCATCATGGTTCTAGATGCTTCCTGGATGGTTTGGTTCTTTCTCTCCACTACGCCATTCTACTATGGAGTCCTTGGAGCAGACAACTATCTTTTTATTCCATATTTCTCACAGAATTCTATGAACTCACCGGATGTGAATTCTCCACCTCTATCAGACCTCAAACATTTTAAGTTCAATCTGGTTTCATTCTCTACCATAGCCTTGAATATTTTGAATTTCTCAAGAGCCTCTGATTTCTCTTTCAGAAAAGTCACCCACATCATCTGGGAGTAGTCATCAATTAATAGCATGAAGTATCTATCACCTTGCACACTCCTGATTCTTGCCGAACCACATAGATCAGTATGAACTAAGTCCAATAATCCAGTAGAAGATTGTTCCTTACTTTTGAATGTGACTCTACTCTACTTACCCAACTGACATTCTTTGCACAAACTATTAATAGGTTTCACCAGTCTTGGAAGATCTCTCACAGCTTGGGTGTTGCTTATCTTGATGATATTATCAAAATTCACATGACACATTCTTCTATGCCACAACTAACTTTGATCAATTTGAACAAATAAACAACTTTTACCAGTACCAACCAAGTGGAAGATATTACCTTTTGTTTGAGTACCGGATACAATCTTTATTCTAAAACTTTCAAAGATCTTGCATTTTCTATTTTTGAATCAGAGATCATAGCCTTTGTCCACCAACTGTCCAACATTGAGGAGATTGTGCTTCAGACCTTCAACATATAGTACATTACTGGTTTTGTTCTTTCCATCAAAAGAAATGGTTCCTCTACCTCTGATTCTGCCAGCAGAATTATCACCAAATTTTACCACTCCTCCTTCATACCTTTCCAAATCTATGAACTTATTTTTTTCACCTATCATATGGTGGGAGCATCCACTGTCAATGACCCAATCATCCTTTTCTTCAATTTGGGCAGCCAGAGCTCTTTCTATGATTTTATGATTGACAGATTCAGAGGGCATTGGATCTTCTTCCTTGATGGCAATAAATACCTAGTCACTTCTGAATTTGTTTCCTGTCTCTAATTTATCATCTGTTACTCCATCATCATCATCTTCATGAACATAGTAACATTTATTTTGGAACCTTGATCTCTTAGGATTTGGCCTTGAAAATATTTCTGGACACCTTGAGGCAAAATGACCAATCTTATTGTAGTTAAAACATTTAAAAGGCAATTTCCCCTCATACTTACTGGATCCTCTTGCGAGTCTTTTTGCAATAAGGGCTTCAAGTTGAGTAGCTTCTGCTTCATCTTTGTCTAGGTCTTTTCTTGCTTTTTCATACCATGATAGTTTCTTTGAAGAGTTCTCTCTCGGATCAAACTTTTGTTTTCCTTTTACAGAGGCACTAGCTTTGAATGTAGATTTAGTCTTGGGGGGGTGCATCTCTAAACTCGGTCAATTCAAATGTAGCCAATTTACCAACCAATTGATCTCTTGTGATATCTGAATAGGATCTGAATTCTTCAATAGCAACAACCTTGTATTTGTAATAATTAGGAAGGGATCTGAGAACTTTACCAACAATCTCATCTTCATCCAAGATTCCACCAACACATCTAATGCCACAAACAAGCTCATTTACTCTTGGCATAAATGTAGTGATATTTTCATCTTGTCTCATCTTCAGGTTTTCAAAATTTCCTTTCAAACTCTATAGCTTGGCACATTTAACATACTTTTCTCCTTCATGTAGAAGTTTGAGTTTTTGCGAAATCTCATATGCAGTTTTTAGATCAATAACATTTGTCAGCTCTAAATTAGATAAGGCACTTAGAAGAGCTTCTTTTGTCCTTAGATTGTTTTCAGCATCTCTGATTTCATCTACGGTACTCAGACTATTTTGTGGAGGAACATACTTCTTTGAAGCCATGATCCAATACTGCATTCCCATACGTTGCAAGTGGCATTCTATGTGACTTTTCCAAAGAGTGAAATTAGTTCCATCAAAACTCAGACTATCCTTCTTGTAGGATGACATCCTGGATCTCTTCAAGTGGTTAAGCTCTTTTAGAGGAACTTGGGTCTGATACCAATTGTTAGATTTAGGATAGACAAGTGAGAGGGGGGGGTGAATCAGTTGTCCAAAACTTTCTTCCAATTAATCATTTAAATCTTTTTCTTAAGTCAATAGCATAATAATAAATCAATCATGGAAACATAATGCAACAATTCAAGAGAAGAAACACATTAACACATATGACACCAAGATTTTCGATGTGGAAAATCTAGTTAAGGGAAAAACCATGGGGTGACTAATCCAAGATTGTATTCTCTATTAAAAGAATAGGAAGAACAAACTGGCACATGCCAATTAGGGCTCACTGCCTGAGCACACTGCTCACAAGAGGCCCACTACCTACAGGAGACACACTGTCTACAGAATAATAAGTATTACATACTTGAGTTCTGAAGAATAGCATATTCACCATGCTTGAGTCAGTTCCATTTAAGCCCAACACTTCTGCTCTACCTTTCACTCTGCTCCTCTCTACCACACTTTCATCTTGAGATGATGCCTTTGAAATGACTTTACAACTCCTTATTTATACAAGACATCGACTTAGGGATAATCATCCAAGTCGGCATACATTATAGAGAAAATACATAAATACAACATGACTAATTATAAAAAGACTTCACGTGGATCAACACACTGTCGGCCACACAGATCTGAGACTTCAATCTTTCTTAGGAACACACCATTCTTCACAAAATGTCTCCAAGATCATCTGCAGGATGTGTAACTCATCTAGTCGGCCAGACTTAGGAAGAACATCATCATCCGGAAGTAATTCTTCAATTACGAGCTCAATCTTCAGTGCGGACCACCAACACGAACTGGACACAATCCAAAGACCTCCATAAACTTGCTTGAATCACTAGAAACATCCACACTACTTCTGCTTACTGAAATCATTCTCTCCTTCATCCGGAACCTCAAGAACACAGTCTGTCATCACTTTCATATTGGAATAGATGCTTGCAGACCTCCAGACCACGAACCAATTGCGTTGTCATTTCACATTGACTTCCTAAACACTCCACCAAATCTGCAGAACAAGATATTGCATTTCCAGATCTCATTAGACCTATCTGTGTCACTTTGTCACTTCTGAACATCTACCAAAACCAGTTTTACTTAAGTAGCCATAACTTCTTCAGATCTTCGTGCGGACCTCTGAAATCTTTACTGGATCATCTTAAGGCACATATTTATAAATCCTTTGATGCACATCCTCTAATCTTCATCTTAGCTGGAATCTTTACCTCACTGTCTTCACTATTCTTCTCTATTCCTGATAGGACTAATTTTCTCAATATCCTCAACATACAGCTCATCCAATCCTTATCATCAATGCAACAAGAGTATGTTGACATCAATGACGACACCAGTTAGGCCCATACTTGCAACATTATTATGAATACCATTTATCACAATGATTGGGTCCTCTTCTACTTCAAATTTCTACACTTCCCTAGATTTAACATAAATTTTAGGCCACATATTAGTGCTTCATTTATTTCCATGTTATTAGTGTGTGTCCAATTTTATGGATCCCCAATGCATAAAACAGCCATTGTAAACTCTAATTATAATTCTCACATCAACTAGACATGGGTTGCTTCTTTAGGCCTTGCCAAAATTAAATTTGGAATAACCAACTAGTGGTGGCTTCCATGTCACATTTCTTCTAGCATTCTTGTTGGCCCCTAACCCTTTAATGGGGAGGGTTCCTCCATCTTCCATTGTTTTATAACCTTTTTATATGGACATCAAACCCCATCTTTTTGTATTTTAAATTTGGACCAAACATTTCCTCATTAAGTGCACTTATTGTATTCCATTGTTCTATTCATATTAAAGGATTATACTTAAAGATTCATTGTTTTCTCTCCAACTATAGACCCCAGAGTATACAAAGGTAAGCAATCTTCTAGAGAAATCCTAGATTAGGTGAACATATTGGTGAGCTACATAGGTGTGCTCAAGTAAGGATGTAGAAATGGTCCATGCAATCCCCACCATTCTAAAAAGATGGTCCCAAATTTCTATGGCATATTCAAAGTGGAGGAGAATGTGATTTATTGATTCTTTTATTTTGTAGCACAATGCACATCTTGATGGTTCATGTGTACCTCTCTTTGTGAGTTTATCATATGTTCAAATCTTGTCAAGTCTTGCTAACCACATGTAAAGAAATAACATTTTTGTGGTGCTTATTTTCACTAGATGAGGTTAAGTAGCACATTTGTTTATGGTATGGATTATAAATTTTCTAGGACATTGTATCTGGGTATGTGCATGGAAATGGAGGAATAAAAGGGGGTCAAAAGTGGTCACGTTTTTTCAAAAATCAATAAAAATTGATCTTGGATGAGAAATTGAAGATAACTGCTCAAAATTTGAAGATGTGACAAGAACAAAATTCATAGTTTTTAAATTCTAGTTTCTAAACTACTATTTTCTTAAAAATGGTGGAGATTAAGCATCTAATGTGCTCCCACTAAAATGTTAACTTTTTTTAAGTATTTCAAAAATCTCTTTAATGAAAAATTAGCTAACATCACATAGTTTGTGCCTAATTTTTTTTGTTATTTTTTAAAGAATATATGTTTTTTTACTAATTTTCAAAGTGGACACATCTTAAAAAATAGAAAGTTGAGCATGCTCCCCCTATTTTTTTTTGTAAATTAATCAAAATCATTTTTTGAATGTGTATAAAAGAGAGTCTAGAATGTAAAATGTAATTTATTTCAAATTTGGATGAATAGATATAATGACACCAAAAATACTATACATAGGTTTTCAACAAAAAAGTAAGACACTAGCAAAATAAATTGAAGATTAAAACCTTAATGTTTTTAGATTTTAGAAAAAATTACATGGTTAGAAAGGTAATAAAGAGCTTGAAGTCATCATGGCATTTTTTAGGTCAACATCAAAAACTATGTAAACCTAATGGATAGCATGCTCAAGGTTTAATTATTTTTCTATGTTTTCTACAAAAAATGTATTGGGCATGTGAAATGTAGGTTCATCCATTTGGATTGGATGTCTAAGAAAAATACAACCCTTACAGTTCAAAGTTCCCAAAGTTATAACATGAGCATGTTATAATGCGAGTGCATTATAAGACACTTGCATTTCTATTTACCTAAAAAATAGGAGCAATGGTCTACAAAAAGGTAAATATTATGTTATTCCTATGCATATTGTGCTTTCTATGATGTAGAATCAAACTTTTGATGATTGCGAGGAATTACAATCACTAGTTAACATAATTATCTCACTTTTTCTTCTTGTATTGACATAAAGTATTCTAATTGCATGTTTATAAATTAAATTTGATATTATCAATCATTATATTCATGTTTTGAGGAATTATAATAATTTTTTGACAAAAGTAACTAATTTTTTTATCTTACACTGATATAAAAATCTAATTACATGTTTTGTATTTGAATTTGATAAATTATCAATCATTGTTTTCATTTTTTGACCAATTTTGTTAAATTGATATAGAATTCAACATCATGACAAGGAAATGACCAAAATCTCAAACACTAGAGAAGCATGAAGTTGAGAATGCAAAGAAAAGAGAATGAATGAGACAACTTCATGGAAATAAGAAATTAAACTCCATAGATGAAGATATACCATCTTTGCCAATTTAATTAGATCATGAAGTATCCATTAGAGCCATGAAAGAGAAGAATTTAGAGAAATAAAGGAAATAAATGTAAAAAATTCATGTAAGGAAGAAATTAAATCTGGGAGTTGAAGGAATTTCATTTTTGCCATCTCAATTTGATAAATTTTAGAAAATCCTCAATCACTAATTGAAAATGATGATGCAATTTCAAATATAAATTTAGATGTTGCACCAATTGATCAATTGTTTAATGAGAAAAAAAATCTAATGAATCAAGTTTTCCATTGAGAACACCTAGAATTTTGCATAAAAAACCTATGTTTTTAATTGATATTGATGAGAACATTCTAAATCCAATGCCTAATAAGATTCTTGAATGTACTTGTAGAAAAAATGTTAATATAGTGGAATTTAAAAAAAATTAAATGAAAACAAAAGATGACAATTGTTTATTGAAATGATGAAAAATCTTAAGTTTAGACCCATGATGAAGATTCTTGTCCTGAGAACATCAAATACTGATAGTGAAAAATCTATTGTAAAAAATCTAATCAATGCATATCAAAGGATGGGTTTGACCTCACACACAAAAGATAGTAATGCTACATGACATGTAATTACATCAACTATAGTGAGTAATCAAACAAAGAAATCTCACTTAATAAGAAAAACAAGTCAACCACAAAAATAAGTAGAAAAATACAATTGAAAGTCGTTGGGAGGCATGAAAGAGTTGAGGACCCAGATAGCAATGAACTATGGGTATTCTCTAGTAGACTCCCATAGAAAGATAAAGTCATAGTTGAATGCTTAAATCCATAATTGATTTTTTTTTTAAAATAACACAAGAGTATCACTTAATCAAAGAGATGTTGTAAATAGGAGAATTATTTGTCAAAATTGTTAGCCACATCCAAAGTATTTTTTGGATATGACTCAAACACAATTTTCTCTAAATTTCTAGAGATTTATCCTCAAATAAAAATTATTCAAAGGTATTTTTAAATGGGAAAAACTTTTTATGCAAAAATAAATCACACACAACTTGTTTTTGTAGAGTCCACATTGAATTTTCTATGCATTATGATATTTTTGACATATATAAGTGTATCTTTGCATACTAATTATATTTTGCAAGAGTGTATGATAGAAGCTCCACCTAGGTTAGCAATAGATTTAATTTCAATAATTTTTCAATAAAAGAGTAGATGTACAATTATTTTATGCGAAATCATGTTTGGATGGAACATATGATATAGTTGTGGTAGTTTGCAACATTTGAGGAATTGTGTACACATGGAGGATGCACATGTGATTGAAAATGAACTAGTAAGTTTTAAAAAATATAAGTTAGTGGAATACACTCTAAAAGATGGTAAAGAAGGAAAAAAGTGTGAATTGGTGAGTGAAGAAATACTAGTATATG